>JAOWBU010000617.1:0-25000 GCA_026212405.1 Petrea volubilis
ATTACAACAAGAATAGTTTGATAGGGAAACAAAACACTCAAATTAGGGGTGCACCTAGATCATCTTCTACCTTGTTATCTTTGCATCTCTTGAGCACAAGTAGCTGACCTCGCAAATTCAAAATCTGCCACATAAAAAAAAACGAAAAAAAAAACAATGAGTAACAACTTCCAGAAAAAAAGTATGGTGGCCCATGAAAGTTTGAATGGAAAAAGACGCCAGGGGAAGAAGGGGAAGGATCAGATTCTAAGAATAGTGCATGTACCTCTTCTTGAAGTAATGGGGGAAGACTATCTATTGAAACTAGGCCAGACATTTCCTCCAAAAGCTTTTTGTCTTTGATACCTGACCACGTTTGCTGGGGCAATGCCAGTAAGAGTGCTGTCAAGATGTCATTGCTAGCAGGGTGCATACCAGAGTAACCACATGATTTAGAACTGCAGCAACTAGGCTCGGTTTGTGATAAAGGGACTAACATATCAACTCCTTGTTCTCCATTACCATTTACTACAGTCCCAGATACTACGGTAACAGGCTTGCCCCCGTTAGTAGCTCTATAACATCTCACACATGTCTCCCGGCAGCAAAACTTATCCGATGAGCCAGTTTTCCCAGTCAAAATGCCAGCCCCTTGGGAGCATACACTAGCAGCAATACTAGGCAAACTATCATGGTCACCCAAAGTTTGTTTGATCTCGCAGCCAAGTTTTTCCGAAGCCAAAATATCAGTCACAAGCTTGTAAAGGCCAGTTTCTTGCACTTGTTTCAATACCTCCTCCTGAAAAAGAGGGAAACTTTCCACAAATTAATTGGAAACTTCAACGCATAAGGTTCAGATATGAGAAAAGAGGTCTATGAAATCCAGGCATAAACACATTGTTCCTTAGTTTATACCTTGATGCTAAGCCTTCCTTTCTCTTCTTCACTTAAACCTAGACCACCATCCTCTTTTCTACGTACCTCTGCCACCCACTTAATGAACTCAGCAAAATCTGAAGGCAGAGATGTGAAAACAGTTGAGAGCACATCATTGACTTCCCTCACAGTGTCCGAACTTAATATCACCGGAACGTCATCCATCAAATATTTTGCAGTAGTTATCCAATTCTCATGTTTGCAGCTCTGCCAAACAGTATCAAAGTGTAAAGTCAATGAAACTGCCAAGTAAAACGATTGTTTTGACCAATCAATTTGCAATATCTTTACAAGCAATAAGAATGTTGATCATTCACCGACCAAAAAAGTAGATAAGAGCAACTAATTGATTTCACACCACCATCCTCCCTAGAACAGTGGTATTTCTGATCAAGACACAATTCCAAAAATATTTCATGAAATGGACAAGGTTAACATGGATAGATTTGATCAACATAGTCAACCATCAGTATACATGACAAAGTGATTAGCCACATGATATGACATGTGGATGAAAATTGGGAAGAAAACTCTGGGTTTGTCCATCCTACACATTATTCAAGAAAGCATTGTTGTAAATGGAAAAGAAAAAAGAAAAATAATAATCTGCACTGTCAGGAAAATAGTATTTACAATGAACCACAAAAATCTTAGTTGAGGCTACGGAAAGTAGTGATCTGGGGAAATTTTTAGCCAGCAAAATTGTATTAAGTTCTAATAGAAGGATCAGATACATTCAGATGCTTAGTATAATGTTAACAAGGCTAACAATCCCTTTTGACTGAGTAAAACCATGAAGCTAAGACACAGTTCCAATATTCAATGTATGTGCAAAAGTAGATTATGTGAAAAAGGAACTATAAAGAGTGCAATAGCAATGTTTAGCAACGTGAGTCTTTCATAGAAAGAAACTGACAAATATTTTTAAACCATGAACTGCCTATAACCAGCAACATCAGTTATTAAGATCATAATTATTCATACCAGGGTATATAGCAAAGCTGGTGCTCTCTGGCGCCTAGACACGAGCATGAACCTACAAATCATAAAGACCAACATAATTAGAGAAAATACAGAGAAGCATAGGCATCTATTTGGACAACCAAAACAGTAATGTTCCTTACAACATGTGTATCAGAAACATAAGATGAAAGATATGACTTATACTACTAAATACAGAAGATGTGAGGAAAATTCATTAACTTAGGAAGAGAAAAACATTGATGAAAAACAGGATGCAGGACAATACTAAGCACATTCATCGCAATTACTTAACTTACTAAAAAGGCGATTCCAGTAAGAGTGAACGCTTAAACCAGAAAGTTAAATACAATAAGGATATGCTATAAACATACAAGTACGAAATAAAGCCAATAATGCAGTACTCATACCAGAACAAATACGCTACCAACATAGAATACAAAACTAAGAAGAATAGGCATATTTCTATTGTTGGCTTTGGCCTCTACGTATATATATAAACTGTGAAAGCAAAGAATTATTAAATGTGCAATTATACAAAAACTGAATGCAATAGCCTGAGGCAATCATGTATATCTAAGGGAGGAATCCAGGGGCACATACCCTCGGAGTAGTCCAGTTGATTCATCGACAGTATCCATGGCTTCCCAAAGAAGGCGAAGTGGAACCCAATGAGGGGGATATTTAAACCTGGCAACATCTAGAATCAGCGCCATATCCCTTTCAGCATGATACCCACCAATAGGTGAAAAATGGCCTGTTCCAGTCTGCTATAAATATCTTTCAATTCATCAACACTTGGATGAAGGGTGAACAACAAAGAGAAATATTGAACAACAAAAGCTATACTAAATGATGGTTCAGGAAATAATAGTCAAACCTATAGTATTGTTTTTCCTCATCCAAGAAACAGATTTACAAATCTAGGGTTACAAATTAACTTCTAACAGTGAAGCAAATCTTCTAAGCCACATATCTATAAGAAGGACGAGAATAAATTTTAATAAAATTCACAAAATCAGCCATAACTTGCTGGGTGAAATCATTTCCTAGAACAATGGACGTACAATAGCTCTAAAATATTTGAAGTGAAGCTCTGCAAGAAGTTAAATGCAAAACATCCTATTGATGCTTAATTTATTATTCAACACAAACTAAATAACCAACCACCAGTCAAGTTTAGATGATAAAGCAATAACGTGCACCAGCACAAAGTAGGAGTCGCTAACCCTTTTTTCCTCTAAATGCACATAACCATACCACAACAACACAACAAACACAAATACTTTTTCTTCTGATGGAGTTTTTTAAATCGAAGGAGAAACTTAACCGGTGCCAGCATAATAACATAGTACTTTACAGTTAGAAGGAGAGATACAAATACTTGTATCAAAATTTTATCCGAGAGGCATATGCAGAATACAAGAATATAAATTTGGAACAATGAGAAAGAAACTGTAGACATTAATAAGATTGTAAAGCAAATAAAAGTATGACAGTCAGATAACGACCTGCTTAAAAGCTCCTCTGTGATATGATGAAATCACATGACAATCATCTGACTTAGAACAAGCCATGACATACTTTCGGAAATCATCTATAGTGCTCTGATTTGTGCGAAAAGCTTCAACATTAGCTCCAGCACAGTGTGCCAAGCACACAACTTTCCCAAATGAGATACCTTTATCCTTAACCTTTTCCAAAGGCTCACAACAATCCAACATGTTCTCATCAAACCATCTCCAGGGCCCTACAATTGAATTTCAACAAGCTCGTCATACAAAAGATTTAATTAGGGAGAACACGAGTTAATTTTCATAGTAGGGAGCTTTGGAAAGAAAATAAAAAAAGCAATATTGCATTTAAATTATTGATAAAATCATATCTACAATAAAAGAACCATACAATATGCAAGGTGCACCAAACTTCTCCTCACCCCTGCTCTCCTACTCCTTTCTCCTGGTAAATATTATAAGAACTCAACTATGTCTATAAAGTTTACTTTCTCAACATTCTAAGGACCAAAAAGCTAATCCAAGATAAAACTCGCATTAATAATTTTGCTTGTTCAAGTAATTTGGAAATAACAAAAGCATAAAAACCAGGTTTGAAGGATTCCAATGTTCTCGAAACAAGTAAGATCCAATAAATCAAGAATCAAGTTTCAATAAATGCAAGAATCATAATTTGATGGAAGAACAGTATAAACTCGTTTTGCTGTGACATTCTTCATACTTTACTTGTCAATACCTCATGGTCATCAGATCATTTTCAGTTTCAGAAATTAGATCAGGATATCGAATCACTATATCCAAATCTTACATCACATACACAACCTATAAGGCTACATCAGTCCTAAATAGTGTAGGTAGAGAACAATGAAGAACTGGATTCAGCGAACAACAACTGACAGATTAATTAGACATACCCAGAGCATTATCACGACAGTCAAAGAGAACTAACAGGCAATAGAGATCCAGCTAAACATAGTGAAACTTTTGCAATGTCTCTTCACTAACAGAGGAAGTATTCAACTAGCTAAACCATCACAAAGTATGAAGTGTAATTTTAGTTACCTTTCCATTTTCTGCCAGGGTCAATGGCAAGGGCATTCAAGACCATTGAAAGGCTAGCCAAACCACAATATGCAGGCTCAGATTGTGTCTGGAAATAAGAAATCAACTTGAAAAAACCTTCCATGGTTCCATTGTGAATAGCCTCAGTGAAAAGCTTCTGCAATGTGAACCACAAAAAAGATCGATCACTTAAAAATGCACAATGGATGACTGTCACTGCATAGGAATGAAGGAATCCAGAAATGTTCAAGTTCTCTAGGCTCAGAAACGAGTAACAGGAATAATCATGTGCTTTGCGGTTAGAGATTGATTGCCAAAAGAAGATGGTGCAAGAAGCAAAGGTGGTAAACTACTAGTTGTACTTTTATGTTACCTCTTGAAGACAAGAGATATGAAGCTGCATAATATCCAAACCACATTAAAAGTGACAAAAGGAACAAGAAACATGCAGTTACCCACAAAATTAGCAGCTACAAGTTCAATTAGTTAGCTCAAAACCCAGTTGGCCAGTGGCATCATTATTCTAACTAGAACTAAAATACGATATGGCCGTAATAGAACATTCACTTCCTAATTGCTAGTCCATCTATGTGGATTACAATTCTCTAATTTCTCAAGACAATAGATATCCACATTCCAACACCTGTGATATTCTTGGAAATGATTCTACTTTCCTACACCCAAAATTCCTTTAACTCACGTTTTCCGCCCAAGTTGCACTCTGCAATAGAGATCGCTCGAAATTCCAGAAAACCAATTTCTGCTAAAACCTACCACGGCATATTTTTGTCATTTCAACGTCACACAACCAGCACAACTTCAAATTGCACATCAATCCAAATCAAACAAGCGATATCCAGATGGAAAACAACTTGAGCAAAATATCAGAATGAAAGAATCAAAAAACTGATCAAATAAACTAAACATCAGCAGGAAAAAACACAAAAAAATTAAAAAAAAAATCACGGAAAACAACGAAAAAACCATGGAAATACCTTGCCTTCAGAAGAAGCAAAATCAATGGCAGGAGGAGAAGGAAGAATACGCCTGTACAAGCCAGCCATCGCCATTTGTGAACACAAAATCAGAGCCTTCCCCTGTAGCAGGCTAGGGTTTGGCGGATAAATAAACTTTCAATAATGGGGAATTGTGACAAAACGCGCCCGCGTAAATAAACCGTTTCGAAAAATTGAAAGCGGAGCCGATGAACATCCGTTAAAAACATGCAAGAATTGACCGGGACCGGAAGTCGTTGGAATTTTGGGGACTACCAAGGGTGTTTATGTAATTTCAAGTTTGTCCTCAATTTTGGTTTTAGTCACAAGAATAACTTTTATATTTATCTAAAAAGAGAGAAAAAAAGGGAATTAAAAAGAATTTTTATACGGTCCCACTATCAATTTGATATTCTTTTTTTTTTTTTTTTTCTTTTTTTTGTTTTTTTAGTCATTCATCATTGACCATTCCATATCCTACATCAATAGATATTGACTAAATTTGGATTCAAACCGAATTGGACCACTAATGAACACTCTCACTATGTACGACAGCTATATTTGTAGGATTATATTTTACTTCGATTCGATATAAAATTTTGAAGGATCTCGTCTTTAGAAGTGGTAGGATCTCGTCTTTAGAAGTGGTAATTGAGTTCATTTGTATCGCATTATTATATTTAAGTTTATAAATTTGATATTTCCCTACTCTTATTATAGAAATAGTTTATATATATATATATATTTACAAGCTCAATAGGAATACCAATTATATCTATTATTAAAATGACCGCCTAATATTAGGAAGCATTTACTTTCCTTGTTGGTACAACGAGGGCCTTGACTATAAATGGTTTAAAAAGTAGCCTACACCAAGTTAAGTTGGATCATAGTAATGTTTACTTTGCAGTCCTTTGGAGCCCAAGGTTTAGTTAGACTAGTCAACCTTTTCGTGGTTACTCTTAACAAGTGATATTTTGATGGTTTGTTGATGAAATTACTATGTTAACCTTGTCATTTATCATCAACCATTCCCATTTTCCCCGGATGAAACTTGACCGTGGCAAAACCCAAGTACCTTGAAAGAAATTAGCATCACTTGAACAAGTGAGTCTTGCGTATTTTGCATAAAATTAATGTCGAAAAAATCCATTTAGAACCCTAGTTTGAGGATGGTTTATTTTGACTGACCATTATGGCCGATTTAATTAGCAAGCCACAACCATGCATTAACATGGAGCTCCAGGTTTGAAGGGTTAATGGCACCATAAAAGTAAATATGTGTAAACAAAGGTTAATTTGGACAAACCAACGTTAACTAATGAAGTAAGCATTAGTTTCCTTGTGAGATTGTTTAGTGCCAATAGTCGTTGAGTGGATAAGTCGTTAATCCTTGAGATTGTGTAGTGTACTTTATATCTGTAAGGTGATTTACTAGAGATTTTAAATTTTTTACTGTTGAATTTTCTGTTGAAGCATGCGATCACTATGAATAGTATAGGGTAAATGATCTCAGGGTGTCTTCGTTCATTAGATAGAGAAAATCAACAAGATACGTGTTTCGTTACAATACTGATTTCAGTTTACAGTTTGTTAGTTAAACCAGCTTAACTAATGAGGTTGATGTTCCAAAACTACGAGGTATTGGGTTCAATTCCCTATCATCTCATGTGGACTTGTATATTTACTTGTATAGTAATTCTCTTTCTAGTCTATAGTGGTCGATGTATTACAATGCTGGACTAAAAATTTAATTCTTGTGTGCACTACTAATACAGTAAAAAATGCAAAATAAACTTTCAAATATCATATGTTTTAATAGAATGTATTGAAAGTTCATATGATAAGACATTCCCCATTTACATTGATTTATGAATGAAGTTCGTATGGGTTGCATGTAAGAATTATCTTGTAATTGGACTAACCTAGTGGAATATCATTTTTAGGATTTCATCACACAATTCATTGGGATTCTATCAAACTTTTCCATCCAAGGCTGTGGAATCTCAAAATAACATTTCTTCATAACAAAAGTAACATAGGCAATATATAAACATATATATATATATATGTATGTATGATCTCACAATAAAATAACAATTTAGTAGAAAATATATATATATATATATATATATATAAAAGCATGCGTAGTTCAAAATTAAAAAATATTTCTTTTCTCTTTATAAACACACGTACACATACATTGGAAAAATCAGAGATCACCAATGTAATTGATTGTTACATGAAAATAAGCATAATGTGACATCTAGAGGAATGATGAGATCCGTTTAGCAACATCCATGGCAATCACTCTGGAAAGCATACTGTATCCGAATGATATGCCAAAACCCTTGAGCATATTTGGAAGCTATATCTTTTGAATGACAAAAGATTTCCCAAAAAAGACAAAAATAAAATATATATGCATAATTCATTGTTTTTGAAAGGAAAAATAAAAAAGAGCCAAAAAAAAATAAAATGAAACCTTCATTTTTTTTTCAACAAGTGCAATTCTCTAGCTACCTATGTAAAACCTTAAAAAATCATGGAAGAACACTATATTTACTCTTTAGAAGTTACTCGATTTTCCCTCTCTTTCTTCATCTATGCTCGAAGCAAGGCTCAACTGAGAGCCGGAAGAGTGTAATCCCGGGCCGCTATCCGGCCCGATATTGGGTGAAGAAGAGGCATGTGTGCCATAAGAAGCGGTCCCTTTTGATCTCGATTTTCTAGGCCCGTCGCCGCTGACCAGCTCCTTCGACTTCTTTCTACGCGATTTCTTGGGGGCGTCGGGGAGGCCCGATTCTTGGGCCGACTCCTGGCCCGATTTAGTCCCGCCTTCGGACGAGTCCTTGTTGTGGTTTCTTCTTGATTGCCTGGATTTTGAGGCTGAGTCTTTCCGCATTGATGGTTGATCATTTGTGCTGTTGTCTTGTGAGGTGGGGCGCCTTGAGGACTTTGGGAGATCGAGGAGGTCTTTTGGTCGGGAACTTGATCCTTTTTGGCTTCTCTTTGAATCTAAAAGAGCAATAAGTCAATTTTTTGGTGATTTAAACGACTGAAAAATTAAATATTTGATGATGATTAAATCCGTCATTCGATATAATGCTTGGCCCGACTGAGGAGGTATTTTTTTGCTAACGCATAATTATAATGTCCGAACTTGAATTGAGAACCATTTTCGTACCCTGTCGATGGCATTTTTTTAGGTACAAATGACAAAAATTAAGTACCATGATGGCATGTTGGAAGACAATATCTAAACGATTGTGTGAAACATAGCATCGATGATAGATCTAGTCATCAACAGTACAGATTAAATTTGTTGTAGATATGGTATGCGGCTCAACTGCTAAGGTATGGTCCTACTGACATGCAATCATAATTCTTTGTTTTTTTTTTATATTGAATTTGTACGATGTGCCTATCTCTTAGCTATAAAGGATAAAACCTACACCTAATCGTCATCAATATGAATAAGAGACCGTTTGGATGGATTTTTCTTAGAGAAGAAACACTTATTTTTTAAAAAAAAAGAAAAAAATTGTGTTTGGATGAGCTTTAAAAAAAAAAAAACATAAACCAGAAAATAACACAACAAGAAATTTTCTTAATAGCTACCCCGCAGTAGCTTCAAATAAAAACACGTTTTAAAAGAGTTTTGAATACTATATCTAAACGCAAAACTATTAAATTTTTTTTAAAAAAAAATTATTATAAAAAGAACCATCCAAGAAAAACTTTTTTTTTTAAAAATCTATTCAAACTGGTCCTAAATATATATGAGACAAATGAAAACCAATAGAATTGAACCTTCGGATACCCATTTGACTTCAGTACCGTCTTTAGGGTTTTCGGCTCCCGAGGGACCTAAAGGTGCCGATTGCATTCCATTTCCCGCTGATTTAAACTCCTTCATCTGCATAAATTATCAACGTGTAACCCAATTATAAGGCATTTTTTTTCCACTAATCCTCAAGCTATTTTTAGACCTTGGATTTCCTTTTTTTTTTTCCTCCCCCTCTTATGTTACACAATGATGCTATGTACTTTTTTTTGTTTTTTTAATCTTTTTCTGGGCCAAAAAACAAACTCCAAACATAACATTAGTTTGCGTTTGGATTGAAGGATTTCGAGCTAAAAGATTTAAAATCCATGATAACAAATGCATTGAGCTTATTCCTTTAACCCCTATTTAGAGCTGTTTTTGAAGCCACTGTTATGGATTTCACAGTTGAAGTCATTTCAGATCCTTCCCTTCAGATCAAAATCCCTCAATCCAAACGAAGCCTTTGAGAAATGCATTTGTGCAAAGCTTTGTATATATTACCCAGCTAGGTGATTCAACAGCTGGTCCATCCCACCCTATATGAGCCACATGCTTTACATCTGTGGGCATTCCAATCTGCATTTCTTGTTCCTTTTCTTCATCTGTGTCACAAATATTTTTCTAAATATATACATATACATATACATATATATATATATAGAGAGAAGAGAGAGAGAAACAATGAAAATATACTCATTTGATAAATTGATCTGAGACGAAAATACTGACCGAATATCTGAGAAATGTATCGGAAACCTTTAAATAGTCCTTTCATCTTCGTCGTGATCCGTCTATTTTTCGCTACTATATAAATCAAGAAATGAATCAACTACAAATATTTCTTTTCCTAGCAAAACCAATAGTTTGCAAGGAAATTCACAACAATCCCATGTAGTCAAAAGTCATCCATGCACAAGAAACAAATGATCGATATATATTCAAAATCTTGTGAGAGAGCCCCAATTTTTTTTTTTTTTTTTTTTTGTATATAGAGATTCTTGATGAAATTCAAGAAAAGATGCTCTATTGAATTCTTCTAAAAAAAAAAAGTGACAATATCTATGTTTGAATTGTTTTTTTCTAGACTCTTTTGCAGGTGATGAATATTGTGATACAAAAGAACAAAAAGGGGGAGAGATTGATTGAAAAAGTGAACATGAAAATGGGGTTGAGGCAAAAAAAAAAAAACTTTGGTGATCAAATTTGGATGCGAAATGAAGTTGTTTGGTTCTTATTTCTTAATGCCCGTTCAAAAAATAGAGCCAGAAATACCATCGAGATTTTAGGAATTGGGAAATAATAAGGTTAGAAGGGATACAACAAGTGGTCTTCAAAATGACCAAAAGGGTTATTTTTAACTAGGATGGCGGGTGACATGCCACAAGGCTTTTTTTTGAATGCATGATTCTTGTCAACCTCTAGCCCCATTCTCTCTCTCTCTCTCTCTCTTCCTTCAAATTGGAAACACAAATTTGTGTATATGTATATATCTTTGACAAAATATAATAGATTTTTAATATATGTAATTTTCTCTAAAAAGAGAACCTTTCATTTGCCCCGTTTTCCATAGAAATTTGGGTCATATCTCAATCTATAGTTTAGAAATTTTGAGATTAAGGATATGCAAAAGGGCTAAGTCGAGCCAAGTTTTGTCTCTTTTCTAAGGTCGAACTTGAGCTCGATTCAAATGTTGTTTGAACACGGCTTGGTTTGTCTGGTTCATAAATAAGAATAAATTATAACCTTTGGGTCAAACTCAAGCTTGAGCTTTAGTTAACAAAATTTCAATAACTATATTGCATTTGAACTGCAAGCTCATGCTCCATTTAATAAATAATATATTATCTATAATTTTGATTATAATTATGCAAACAAAAATATAAATGTCAAAAGAAAAACACTTGCAAGTTGGCTCTCAAGCTCGCAAATAAGAGCCACTAGGCTTGATAACTTGAAACTTATACAAGTTAGGAGTAAGTTCAAAATCTTCAGAGAAGAGCTTAAACTTTGAACAAGCCGGCGCGTCAAGCATCCATGCAACATAATTTGTCAGCATCCCTGCTTGAGGCTACCCCTGGAAATTAACTCAATCCATCTTATATAAATCATGTGATAACTACATATTAGTGAGATTAAAAGTGTCATATATTATCGATCCAAGTTATTGATCATTTTTTCTTCTTTCTCTTATTATTATTTATTTATTGCAAAGATATTGGGCCTTACACTTATGGGCACATAGACCAATAAAATAACGCAACCAAATAGGCGTAGAAGCCCAAATTACGACCCATAGCCCACGGCCCTACGCAGTGTTTAAAACCCTAGTGCCTCTAAATTTGAAAGCAAACCCTAATTCTTATATTATTACCCTCTTCCCCGGCTCGCTCTCCGCCTCTTCTCACACAGCACACACACTCACATTTCTCCGAAGATGGTGAGTACCTTAATCTGATTTTCTCTCTCTAAACTACTGTCTTTCTCTCTCTTAATCTTCACTATAATGCGTTGAGTTTGTGGGTTTTTTGATTATTTGTTTGTTTGTTCGTTTGTTTGATCTGTAGCCGTTCAAGAGGTATGTTGAGATCGGAAGGGTGGCCCTCGTCAACTACGGCAAGGACTATGGGAAGCTCGTCGTCATCGTCGACGTTATTGACCACAACAGGGTATGTTATTACATTTTTCTTTTTTCTGTTTTGCTGATGCCTTGCGCTTAATTATTCATTTATTGCAGTGATTTTTGAATTCCCTCTGCTTCTACAATGGCATTTTTTATGATGTTATATGTTTTTGTTTTTTTTATTGTGTTTTTGTCGTTATTCTCCTATGTCTTTAGGCTTTGGAATGCGAATGCAGTTAGTTTGATTTATTGTTTGTTGCACGGTGACGCAGATCGTGTCTGTTGGAAGAATTTGTAATTTTGATTTGGATTTGGATTAGGGTTTTGTTTGATTTTTTTTTTTTGGTTTGCCATTTTTTATTTTTTGGAAACCGTGAGCGTTAATGTTTGATTACTTGGTATAGGGCAAGAATTTACTGAAGTCTTAGGAATGGATTTGTGAATTCGTGAATTTTTGTGCCACCGGCATTTTTTTATAATTGACAAGGGATGATATTGATTTTAAGTAGCTAATGTTGTCAAATGTACTTGACTTTGTGATCGAGCATATTCAAGTGATTAATTAGCTCATGGCCTCATTTGTAGTTCGTGTTCTTGATGTTGCTTTGTTATTAGAATATCAGCTCAAGGGAACACTCTTTGTACAACTTTCTTGTATTATGCATCATTGTTTGGTTTCGTCTTTGAGAGCTGAAGATTGGTCTGATTATATCTGTTCTGTTAACTAAACAAATTAGAAGACTTAATTATTTCTACTTATTGATTTCTGTTTGATGGTTGGAGCTGATATTTAATGCCACAATGCATATTTCAATGACAGGCTCTTGTAGATGCCCCTGATATGGTAAGGAGCCAGATGAACTTCAAGAGACTTTCCCTTACAGACATCAAGATTGATATTAAGAGGGTTCCCAAGAAGAAGACTCTTACAGATGCCATGGAAGCTGCTGGTCAGTGCTCTAAATTTAGAGAACCTTGCATCACTTTGATTTTATTAGTTGAAGATACTGAAATTTCTAAACTTTTCTGCAGATGTAAAGGGAAAATGGGAAAAGAGCTCCTGGGGTAGGAAGCTTATTGTTCAAAAGAGAAGAGCCTCCCTTAATGACTTCGACCGGTTCAAGCTAATGCTTGCCAAGATCAAGGTACGAGCATTTTGTAATCTCATTGTATTTTTATTTTTCATTTACATTGAAGATGAATGGTGAAGTGCGTAAAAACAAAAAAGAATGGTAACTATACAACGCATCTAACTAACCCAAAATATTAACCCCAAATGATATTGGAAAAATGGGGGATGATATGGTTGTAGCCGCTTTGAATGTGGTTTAATGCTATTGTAGCATTTGTTTGCAAAACTTCTTAATTCAATACACAAACTGTTTAAAGGGTTTTTATTAGTTACTTATTTGTTTACTTCGGTTATTGCAGAGGGCCGGTGTTGTCAGGCAGGAGCTCGCCAAGCTTAAGAAAGAGACTGCTGCATGAGTAGCATAGTTTCTTGTTATTGAGATTTTGGTGTAGGATTTTGAAAGTTGTATTGGTTTGGTTATGCGAACTGCCTTGTTCTTGGATTCACTACAGAAGGGAAAGTACTTCAATTTTGCATATTATGATTTGAACTTGTTTAAAATCATCTCTATCCCAGCCACAAGTTTTGGCTTTTAAATTCCAGTCATATGTATTCAGTCATCCAACCAGGTCTTTCTTGCCTTTGTTGGAAGGCAAGTAATGCTCTACTTTTAAATTTGTTGGAAGTTAATAATTTTACGGTCATCATGTCATTGGATAGTTCTTTATGAAAAATTTCAGGTTATCTAGTTGAGTAATACGAGTTTAATTGGTCGGTCAAAGTGTCAAAACTGAAATTATAATATCACTTAATTCGATAATTGAAAATATTATTTGGATACTACCAAAGTGAGTAATGATGACCTTTCTTTCTTACCCCTATTTTGAAGCAGTTTTGTCATCTCTTCAGTGTGATGGTAACTCGTATTTGTTGTGAACTTAACCGATCGTACAAGAATAAGGGTAATTGTTCATATCGTGTCATCTGAAGAAATTTTGCATTTAAATTAGAGGGTAAACCTGTCATTTACTTTCCATTTGGTTCTTTAATGTTGATAAGAAAAATAGTATAGAAAAATTTTTCTGTCTCAAATGATAGTACTCTATATTTTTATTTTTAATCCTTTCTATTTTCCTCTTACTTTTCCTCACCAAAATTCATGTTCTAAACATAGCATTAAGGAATATTTCGATGGAATTACGCTGCAATTACCACAAAAAAGTTGTTTAGAGTTTGATCAGCTATCAACATTTGGATGGCACATATATATGTATATATGTGTGTGTGTATATATATATATATATATATTTATGAAATAAAACTTTATTAACAACTACCAATTGTCAGCCGCAACCGCATGATACAAAAACTAAGGGCATACGTTCCAGTTAGTCCAATTACTCGAATCTTTGCTTATTGATTTACACGGAGAAATATTTATAAAATTTGATGAATGAAAAGCCTGAACCACCAACAAAGCTTTTCACAATAATATTCAACCAATGATTGAATTTTTTAATACACATCAAAGCCTCTCAAAACACCCAAGCCCCGGCTGTGGTAGAATCATAAACTCCTAATAGAGATATAGGTCCAAAAAACAAAGTCGAGTCATTTCTGACTGAATTTCGTAAAAGTATTTCATTTTTCACCTTTTAAGTATAGGTGATAATTGGGCGAGTTAGGTTGAGTCATAGTGAGTTGGGTTTAACATGAGTTTCAAAAAGTAGGTGGAAGATAGGTTGGGTTGTAGATGAGTTGGAAATGGGTTGGAGGTGGATTGTAAATAGATTTGATATGGTTCTTAAGCGGTTCAATACATTATTATTGTATGTTTAACAAAGCAAAAAAAAAAAATATAAATTATTAGTTCCTAAACTTTTTAATTGGTTTTAAAATAATAAAATAAATTGATATTAAATAAAAAAAATATTTTTTTTTGTTTATGAGATAACCCATTTATAACACATAATCAACTCATCTACTACTCATTATTAACATCAACCAAATAAGACCCAATCTAACCCAATCCACTTTAAAATATATTAAACCCAACACAACGTAACTCAATCCAACCCAAAATCAAGTGGATTGAGTTAGACCCGTTGTTCCTAATCCATTTTACCACCACTACTTTTAAGTAATAATGATAATAGAACTTTTGTTTAAGAAACATAAGACACCAATAGGAATCCGGAATATTTCTTCAGGATGCCAAAATATAAATGAAATAAACTTCTTCAAAAAAAAAATAATAATAATAAATAAATGAAAGAACATCGATAAATATGGGGGTAAGTTTCCACAATAGTAAAAATTATGGGGAGGAAATTGCAATTAAACCTAAAATCCACCGCGTCGAAGAACTATCGTATCAACTCTCAATAATTTTTGAGACTTGATGGAACAAAAATATAAAAATGCTGCAAATGCCGAGGTGCCTTCCTTAAACCTTCGACGCCACGAGAGACACGTACAAGGTACACCGGTATTTTCAGCGTATCCATAAGAGAAAAAAATATCCGAAATTTTTTCGAGGATTCGATTTTCTCTGCATTCGTCGATCGAAAACATGAAGAACATCTTCGCTAAGAAACCTACGGCCAAAGGTTCTCTCTCTCTCTCGTGTTTAGTGCAAGAACTGTTGTTTATTTGATTTTGTATGTTTTGGCAATTTGAATTGGATCGTATTCGAATCATCTTCTTAGCTTTGTGAATTTCGTGTTCGATTGTTCGTGCGTTGACTTGTAGGCTAGGTGAATTTTGGGATTTCGATTTTTTTTTATTTGGTAATTAAAATAGTGTTCGAATTATGTGTTGTTACAGAGGCGCTTCGCGAGAGTAAGAGAGAGATGACGAATGCTACTAGAGGTATTTTTTTTATTACTTTTATTTTTTGGTAAATAATCATCATTGTACTATGGTTTTTTTTTTTTTTGATTGAATTGAGGATTTGAATATCTTATTGTGGAAGTGGATATTTGGTTTGTTAAAAGAGGAGATGAATGTGTACTGTTAGTGATCAAATTATTGACATTAAGCAATATGTGTTATAATGGTCTCTGATTTTGGTTTAGGTGTAGAGAGGGAAATCCATACATTGCAATTAGAGGTAAGTGAAACTCACTCACATAACACACACACAGACACATATATATGTGTGTGTTTATGTATGTATATATAATCGAGAGTCATTCGTTGTGCAGGAGAAGAAGCTTGTTGCTGAGATAAAGAGAACGGCGAAAACAGGGAATGAGGTGAGTCGAAAACCTAACACTGCATCGAGGATTCCGATGATGCTTAAGAAACTTTAATTATTATTCATAGCTTTTAGTTCGCCCGTTATTCTCAGGCAGCAACCAAGATTCTCGCACGTCAATTGATCAGGCTTAGGCAACAAATAGCCAACTTACAAGGTAGTCGAGCTCAGATGAGAGGCATAGCAACTCACACGCAGGTATTTAACGAGGTTGTTGCATTTGTTAGTGCATTTTATTGTTTCATTACATTACGGCTTATGAAACTATTCATGTCCTATTGTAGGCAATGTCTGCCCAAACTTCTGTAGCTGTTGGTATGAAAGGTGCGAGTAATGCGATGGCAGCGATGAATAAGGTTTGATTCGTCGCCCTTTTCGCAATAATTATGGTGCCCTCCCCTGTAACTATATACCGTTACACAAGTGTAGCCTCGTGGTTTCAAGTTACACATATCTCCAGTTGTAACTTATTTTCATCTTACAGTTACCCTCTTTTGTTGATTAGCACACAGTTAAATGAGATTATAATTCAAATGTTATTGAAGTTTTTAAATTGTTGCATGTATGTACATTATCCAAGGTTCGTAAGAAATTATTCCAGTTTTGACTAAATTTCGATGATCGAAAAGGGGTTATTGGTAATTTTGAGATTCAGAGGGAGAGTTTGTGTAAATTAGGCGGAGTTGTAGGGGAGGTCATTGTAATTGAATTTACTTTTGGCCTACATTTTCCCCTTCGTTTGTGAAGGGGTTCAAAATGTCAACTCATTTCTGAAACGAGGTTCGGTGACCAAGTGGAAACTGGTTTTTTGAGACTTTCTAATGTGGCATATCATGTTATGAGTTGCTCGTTTTAACGTCCCGAGTTGCATATACTTGCAGCAAATGGCCCCTGCAAAGCAGGCAAAAGATTATGCAGGAGTTTCAGAAGCAATCGGCACAAATGGATATGACTGTAAGTTTGAATCTATGCATTTTAAAAAAGTATAATGCAATCTTTTATGTGAATTTAACATTAGCCTCTCTCTCTCTCTCTCTCTCTCTCTCTCTCTCTCTCTCTCTCTCATGTGCATGCATATTTCGCACGTGTAGACTGAAATGATGTCGGATGCCATAGATGATGCTCTGGATGATGATGAGGCGGAAGAGGAAACTGAAGAGTTGACAAACCAGGTACCCTTCTTAACAGTAAATCGAACTGATTGATAAGTAATGTGATCAATTAATGTTTAGAATATTTGCATGCTTTTCATCAACTATCAACATTTTCAAACTCGCACTTGAAACTTTACACTAACTTAAACCATCAAGTTGACCTTTCGAAGAAACTAGTAGCGGTAATCATTTTTATATTTTTCAAAAACGAGGCCATTAGATTGCAAGTCATGTTTTTTTATTACACATTTATTGCCACACACTTACTTTTTTACGCAGTAAATGTTTTCTCCAGGTGCTGGATGAAATTGGTGCGGGTGTTGCCTCACAGGTTTGTATTTCTTGGATGGAAAATATAATTTGTTGCCAGAACTCTTTGCATTTGGGGGTGTTTGCAACTCCTAAAAAAAGTTATTTTTAATTTAAAATAAGCTAGAAGTCGGAAGCAGTTTTCAGGCTACTTTTTCAAGCGTTTAGTTACTTTTTTCAAAAGTCAACTACTGCTTTTCACTATTTCTTTTCAAACGCTATCCGCTTTTACTACTCAACTTTTTTTTCAATTTTCTCTGCAAGCACCCCTTACCGTGCAAGTAAATAATTCTGTTCTTGGAATGTTGACAGTTGTCAGCTGCTCCCAAAGGAAAAATTGCCCAGAAGAACGCCGTGGATGCCGGCAGGTATATTTTGGCGCCACCCGACATTATTGTTATGTGTGCTTCTCAATGTAGTTTTTGATCATTTCGACTTAAAGTTGCATCTTTTTTGAAATTCACTTCAATTGGTCCGTCTTTTATTTTTCGTATTTGCCTCCAGTTCAAGCATTGACGATCTGGAGAAGAGGTTGGCAGCGCTTCGAAATGCTTGAGCTGCGACAAAAAAACGAGATACGAGTAACGTGATGCCTGGTGTTGCCACCTTTGCATTTGAAATTTCTCCTACATTTTACTTCTGTAAATAATTTAGCCTCTCGCTGTTAATATGTAGAGATTATTCATCAACGTTTTCGATTTTATGGTCACATTTTTTCCACAAGCACAATGCGAGCAGGATATACTGTGTGCAAGTTCTAAATCAAGTTCCTTCAAATTTTGGCATCACCTTCTGTTGTTTGTTGGCTGATCAATTCTTGTGTCGTTCTCTTAGTTCTTGTACCTCATATGTTATTATTCAAACTTGATTTTAGCCCCTAATTGAGTTTGAGACTTATTTATGCTTTGTTCAACTATTCAATGAATATAGCTCGGATGAAATTTTAACCGAAACGAACCCTAGTCGAGATTAAATAGTTTGATTTTTGTATTTTAATTATTTTTTTAACTAATCGAGCTAATTCAGCAAACGTAAAATCTTAGCGGGAAAATTTCATGTTGCCCACTCGATAATTAGTCCAAGTGGTGTTATTAGCTACTAAATTCAAATATGGTGCCAAAAAATGTTAAAAGTGAAATTGTAACATCGTAACGGGTAGAATTACATTTTGTGCTTGTGTAACACATTCCCAAGTCAGGGGAAAAGCCTTACGGATTCCACTACTGTAGGATAACGCAAAACACTCGATTCCAAAAGCAACTCATTCAAACAGCGTAGAGCTCAAACCATACATGGAAAATCAACCAGTCATTGATGGCGAAGCACAAGCAGCCAACTTTAGTATTCTAAATAATTTTGTAAAAACATAACGTAAGTGACGTACATAAACAACATTATTACATCTACTGTTTGTCATGTAAGAATTCGAAAACTGCCGCACATAAATACCCATCACTTTCCTTGGATGAGCATACAATGTGGTTACAACAGAAAGGGCTCTAAACAAAAACTCGACCAGAAAACGAAAGAGGGGTCGGACAAGGCATCGATTGTGGGTGCAGGACACATTTCACATTTACAAAAGAGTAGGATAATTGATGAGGTTTCCTTAAATAGACGAGGGGTTTGGTTTGTCAACTTCACAGTCTTCTTCTTTACAAATAAAAAGACCCAACCTGAGTTACTTTCTGATTGAGAGGAACTCGAAGCTTCGAAGAGGATCATCACGGGTACCTCTAGCGCGGGAAAAAGATGAGGGCCTGGGGTCAAAGGCGGGTTGAATTCTTTGTGTTGTAGATAATCGGCCGTTGCTAGAAACCAATCTGCTGGAGCGACCATCAATTACCTCCCCAGATGAGCTCGGTCTGCTGCTTGAAATGGCTGCCGCTGCTCTCTTTGAAGAACTGCCATTTCGTGATGTACGGCCTCTTTCTGAATCAAGCTGCTACAAAAACGAAAAGAGAGACTCAGCACAATCTCAAACATATAAAAACAGGCGTCCAACAATAATTTAGTTTTTAGAGTCAATAATTGACTTTTAAATGAAGACAGCGACAAAATGAAATTATGCATCAATTTGTTATATTAAGATGGTGGCTGCAGTTTTCTTGAACCATGAATAACATGTTAGATGTAGCTGGAGTGCCGATATTTACCTAACAAGTCAAATTTCAAGAGACATCCATATCCAACACATGCACGCAAGCACGCACGCACACACACACACACAGAGACAGAGGTGACAGGTTGTGGAAGAAAACAATGGAAGGGGTAAGAACAAATACCACATCCTTGGACGAAGGAACATCTTCTGATATCCTGTGTCTTGAATGTTCACCATGACGACCAGAAGAACCCGAGGCATTTCTTCTAGAGAAAGCTTCGACTGCGCCTGAGAATCTATCTCGTATATCTTGCCCCACTGTGGCAAAAGAACTAAGATCAGAAAAGAAGAAAATTGGACAAACACCAGCCGATGCAAACTATTGAAATTTTCCACAAGAAACTGAATCATATAAGTTGACATTCTCTTCAATATCATCTCTTTTTCCAGAACATGGTCTATTTTTGCTTTCATACAAGACCTCTCTGATCTCAGAATAATCTTATATCTTCATAAGACACTATTAGTTTGATTTTGGATTTTAGATGGCTTCATATTAGGCATGCTCTATATCTTCTTTACATTCTTGAGTATGCTGGTGGCCGGGTAGCTTAACAGTAGTAAATTTAAATAGAATGGTAACAGCCAGAAGCACATTTTGAGCTTGTCTCGATAAAAGCACTTCACACATTTCAAACTTCTAGCTATAAAAAGCTTTTCTATGCCGATGGCAGGTGAGCACTAGTGTTTATTGCACTTTTACAGCATGGTACAAAGGGGAGATTTGTAGTTTCAAATCTTACACAATGCATTTAGAACACGGCTTAAGTGATCAGGCCATTTGTTTGTCATGAAAATAAATTTTATGTTTTATATTTTTACTCGGTTTTCACATTATATTATACTTCAATAATATGCCTGCTTACCAGGACAAGTCAATAACTAGTCCATTACCAATTCACAGACTACAAGAGAGCAGATATAAGGAAACCCACAAATATTTAGTGGCCATTGTTGGTCAAAGAATGGTACCTGATGCTCTCCCTGGTCTTTCACCAGAGGTGCCCGCAACAGCATTTCCAGTGGGATTCTGGAAGCAAATGGCACTAATTAATACATTTACACTCTCAAAACACAAAGCGAATTCAAAATTATGCTAATACTAACCCTTGTTCTTGAACTCGAACCAATTTGAGGATACTTCAATATAGTCCAATCAAAGACATAGTCAAATTGGTATCCTGAATGAACATTGCAACATGAGCAAGGTCAATTGCAAGTTAGTCAAGGAGGAACTTCACAAGTAAAGAGCAACAAAACTTCCACTAAGAAGAATATCCAGAAAACAAGCAACCTAATTAGGAAAGCAAAACATGGCTAAGTAGTCATTACCTTCACGTATAAATAAGTCGCGGAAAAGCCTCTTCAAGTAAGAGTAATCTGGTTTGTCCTCAAATCTTAATGAGCGGCAATAGTGAAAATATGATATGAACTCTGACGGATATGATTTGCATAGCACCTGTAGTAAAAGCACATCATGAGAACTTTCTCTGGTGAGTCAGCATGTAACTCACTAAAACAAACCACGAAATCCAGGAAGGACACACTAGACCAAGGTGAGAAACGTTGACAAGATTATGCATTTAGATCATGGCATATAATACTTTATTAACTTGTAGTTCTTCAAAATCAATTAAAACAAAGAGAATGGTGAAAAATCTTCATGCACTCTATACATTTTCAAATTCTATTGGCATCATGAGAATTAGGCATAAAGCACGAGTCCAGTAGTTCTAAATTTTAATAAATCAAGCACCAACCATCAAAGAAATATTATTTAAGCAAGTAAAATTGACTCATGAATTAAGTACAAACAATCATCTCAGAATAAAGTGGTTGTAAAGGGATATGAGGTCTAGGTTTTCAATTGAGTACTTAAACTTAAAACTATGAGCACAGGAAATTATACATTTCAAACGAGGATCCGCATGTAAACATGGAACATATATACATTTCAAACGAGGACCAGAATGTAAACATGCAACATATATGTACCTCAATAGGTGTCAACATTTTCTTCTCGCTGATCTTGTCATATTTCTGCTTTTTAGTACCAGCTTTAAGTCCCTGCCAGGGAAGGCTGAAATAGAAGGAAAATGTAAGGAAACACAAGAATCTAGAAACAACTGCCTTACCAAAATCCCAAAAAAGTAGGAAAAATGCCCACAAACATAAAGGGTAGGGATCCCCCACATTAAACTGACCTTCCTCTCAGAAAATACATGAGGACATAACCAAGAGATTCCAAATCATCCCTTCTACTTTGTTCTGGCATAACCAAATCAAAAACAGGTTTGAAATTCATTGAATCATCCTCTAAGAAAGCATACTTTACAGATGTCAAACAACGTAATAATTGCAGGATAGTGCACTCACCAACTCCAAGATGTGTATTGACGCTAGCGTATCGAGCGGTACCCGTGAGATTCTTGTTTTCCCTGGGATGAAATTTCGAAGGTAAATTTTCGAAGGAAAAGATAAGTTCATAAAAGTGACATGTCGAATCAAAACAAACAAAGAAAACATAGAGGAAGATAAAGACTTATAAACTTATCTTACTCTATTAAACTTCAATCAAAACACAAACGGAAGGTACCTGTATGGTATGTGTCTATGAGTCTGGAGATCCCTATATTTCTTGGCAAGACCAAAGTCAATGATGTAAACCTGCAATAATAAAAGTGCCATCAAAGTAGACCCTACAGTATTGCACACAACAATCAGGTATGAGCACCAAGCGTAATTAGCATTAAATTGTTGACCTAAAATCCCGAGGAGGGAGACTCTCCTCACGAATAGAAGCAAAAAGTTCACTGAATGCCTCAAAAATATAATAAATTAGAAAAGATAACATCTTGTTCACAAGAATACAGAATATCATACAGCATAAGATTGAATGCAAAACTTAGAAGTTTCTCTAAGATGCTTTAACTTCTATTATTTCCTCAGATGTGATGGATGGTCAGTTTTAACCAATTTCTAGTCAAGTCCAATACCACCAAGAGTAAAACATATTAAAATGAATGGAGAACTATATATAGTAAATATATTATGGTTTCTCCTTCTGCAAACCCAGCAAAAACAATTTCCATCATTTTGTTTCAGTAGATCAAGAGAGGTCCTGGAGGAAGAATAAACAGGCATAGGAATTCCTACAATGCCAGAGGCCATATATAGGTAGATTTATAAAATGAATAAAAAGAGGCTACAACAACGTTTCCAAGCATAGTACAAGACAATTAACCAGAAAGTAGGTATCATGCAATATAAACAATAGTATGAAGCCAGAGAATGACAAACATGCCTGATTTGCTTTGCGTCCCAAGCCCATTAAAAAATTGTCGGGCTTTATATCGCGGTGAAGAAATCCTCTTGAATGTGTATATTCAACTCTGTTAATCTAAAAATAAGCCATAAATTAGATATTATAACTGAAGTTGGTGGCTAAAACCACAATCTCCAGGAAGGCAGGAAACGCTTATAAGATACTTACTAATTGATCTGCAAGCATTAGAACTGTTTTCAAGGAGAACCTTCTGTTACAATAGTTGAAGAGATCTTCCAAACTTGGTCCCAGAAGGTCTATGACCATGACGTTATATTCGCTCTCAACTCCAAACCATTTCAAGTTGGGAATGCCCGCTGCATGATAACGGAATGCAATAAACGATCACACATATGTGGAGATTATCTAAATTGTCACTCATGCTTCAGAAGAGAGTAATTTCTACAAAGCCATCGTACTACATCTTCACAATTTTATGCAGATAAAGGCATCACCCTAGATCAGAAGACAAGAGCAGGGAGGACGGAAGAGGGCAAGTGGAATTTACTGATTATTGCCTCCACAGATTACTTGCTGTAGCGCAAGTTAAGAAACTTGTGTCTATATCTCAACTAATTTTTTAGTGAAATACGTGAGAACAGAAGACCATGCATGGAAAAAAACTAAAAACAGAGATTTATGGATTTGAAATTAAAATTTGTTCAAGCAGGCTCAATGCATTTGAAAATTTTCAATCAAAAGTCCTCGAACCAAAACAAATTAAATGAGATTATGGTCGATAAAATGCACTCAACCGAGCTTATTTAACGTCCAATGCACAATTGCTCTTTTGTGTCTATGCATGTGTGGTGTGTGTGTGTGTGAGAGAGAGAGAGAGAGAGATAACAACTTACTTCCTCCTTGTAGAAGCATATAAATTTTTGACTCATAGTGAAGCTGAGGGTGTTTGGTCTTAACAGATTCCTGGTAAATCACAGATATAGCAAAAGCTATGACGTGCGATGGCAATTGATTCTATAATTTAGAAATAATAATGTAGCACATGTTCTCAAATTTGTTTTTAATAAATAACCTGCAACTTCTCAGTATAACTACTTAAAATAATCAAACAAGTCCAACACGAGCTTAAGTGTTGTACAGAAATAAAAGTGCTTCATAATGTCGGGAGCTGCATACAGTGTCAACAATCCAACAATGAAGTAAGGCCACTAATTTATCATGTTTTAAGACTCGATATGAAAAAAAAAAAAACAACTTTTTTACAACAAAGGATTACTTGCTGAATGAACTTTTAATGTAGTTTATACACAAGGAAAAGATCGTTTTGAGAATTTGCTGAATCTCCTTCACAGATAGAAGTATTCCAAACTCTCTCTCTTGCTACCCAGCGGTATATAAAGAATGATCATTAAAATACACAAACTAAATAGTGGCTGAAGGATTCAAAAACAAAAGACAAAACGGATATTGTGACTAAAATATACCAGGATGAGATTTAAATCAATTCAAACAATTGCTTTGCTCCAAACCTCAACCAACACAAAGATAAAATAAATAATTCATATTAAATAGGCAAATATACCAGCTTGATGGCTACTTCTTCTCCATTTTGTATGTTAACACCTACATAAAGAAATCAAATGGATTTTATTCAGTAATTGATGAAAAAAATAAATGAATGGTAACCCCAAAGAAAGGAAAGAAAGATGAAAAATACAGTTGATAAACAACACAAGAAAAGGGGTACCTAAATAGAGTTCACCGAATGAACCACTTCCAATTTTCCTCCCAAGCTTAAACTTCCCACCCACAATACGATCCATGGCAATCGGTTCAATCA
>JAOWBU010000618.1:0-25000 GCA_026212405.1 Petrea volubilis
TTGTATAAGTATCTTTATGTCTAGCTTATACATCCTCTCTTAAAATCCTTGATTGACTTGATCATTGTAGGATCTTTAATTCCTAACAACCCCTAACCGTTTTGTAGTTTCAGAATAGCTAGCTATCAACTAGCCAGGACCACACTTAGAGAAATACGACCTAATAATGTCTAATATGTGAAAGCAAACTCATAAACTCGCTAAAGCAAAATGATCCTTTAACATAAAAACAGAAATTAGCATGTGCTAGCACAAATTATAGTCAATTCAAACTCTCGATTACCCAAATATATACTCTTTTTGGTACAGTCATCAATACAAGTTTATTAGTTAGTGGTTGAGATGTTCAATTTTATTCTCTTTTTTCCCCCCTTTCTTTACTTTGATCATCCACCCATACACAAAAGTGTAACCAAACATACAGAGTCCGTTTGGATAGAATTTTTTTAGAAGAGAATCACTTGTCTTTTTGAAAAAAAAAAGGACACTTTAGTGAAAAAAAATTGTGTTTGATGGGATTTTTAGAAAAAACAGAAGTTGGAAAAAAAATTAAAATATAATTTTTTTAGAAGCTAACCAAAGTAGTTTCAAATAAAAACACATTTTAAAACACTTTTAATTACTATATCCAACCGCAAAAACTGTTTAGCTTCAAAAAAAAAAAAACTCTATTGTAAAAAACACAATTCGAGAAGCACTTTTTTTAAACCCCTCCAAACGGGTCCATAATCTACCACCCTTTATAAAGCCAGTAACATTTCAAGTTTGGCAATCCATTTAAAAATATCAGCAAGATTCTATCAAAAGTTCCACAAATCTGGAAAAATAAAAATAAAAAATCCAGTAAACTAGCAGCCAAGTTCTTTCTCCCTCAGCAACTGACAAAATATATATTTATTTAAAAAAAAAAAAAAGACCATGATCATCTTCAAGCTCAATATTCTTCCCTACACATCTGAAATCCTAGCAGCTCTATTTTTCTCAATGTTCCTCTATCATATCTTCACAAGGAACTCATCTCACAGTGTTTACCTAGTAGATTATGCATGTTACAAACCTCCAGACAGCCAAAAATGCAGCAAAAAATCAGTGATCAATCGAGCACGACAACATGGGCACTCAGAGGATACAATAACCTTCATGGCGAAGCTGCTGAACAAGATTGGAGTCGGGGACTCGGCCTATGTAGCAGAGACTACGCTGAGCATCCCTTTAAACCTGTCCGTAGAAGCAGCAAGAAAAGAGTCGGAGAATGTGATCTTCGGAGCCATAGATGATCTGCTGGTGAAAACGAAAGTAAGAAGAAGTGAGATAGGGATGGTGATCGTGAACTGCACGGTGTTTAACGTCGTGCCTTGTTTGTCTAGCATCATAGTGAACCGGTACAAGCTCAGGGAAGATGTTTCGACGTATAATCTTAGTGGGATGGGTTGCAGTGCTGGTCTCAGAGCCATTGGCCTTGCCAAACAGCTGCTTCAGGTGAACTTGTTTTACCTTTAATTCAGCAGAAAAAAGGATAAAATGAATCAATAGATAGATAAAACACTACTTTTGTTTGTGTAAATACACCATAAATTGCATAAACAAATGAGATTCAGGAGTTTATGTAAAATATTGAAGAGGATTCTGTAACTTTTAAAGTGTAAAATATTAGAATTTAACTTGTATGCATGTATGCGCGTGTTTTTAAGATGTTTATTCACGCACAATCATAATTAGGGTTGTAAAACGAGTTGAGATTGAATCAAGCTTTTAAAAATGTTTAGGCTGAAGCTGAAAATTGTGGCGCTTATAAATTTCTATTAAAATTTTAAGTTCGTTACAAAAATTTTGAGTTCAAACTCAACTCAGTTATAATCAAGCCCATTAAAGTTCAAGCTCAAAGTCTAGCTCACTCCTTATAGAATTTGTTATAAATTTTGGGTTAATATGAATTTTGATATTTGATATATATATATTATAAAATTAAATTATTATAGCATATATTTTGGACATCTATACTAATATTATATATAATTTTGATACTTGCACTAGATTATTTATAATTTATTTTAAAACAAAAAATAAAAATACAAAGCTTATGAGCCTGCTCGATAGCTCTTGAATACTTATTTTTAATCTCAAACTCGAATTCAAAAAAATCAAATTTGGATCGGACCTAACTCAAACCAATTTATTGAAATCTCAGCTCAATTCATCTTACATCCTTAAACATTACTTTCATCAGTATTTACTTTTGCCAAAATCTTAAACCTATCATTTCCTAAAAGCAAATAACGTTACGTGACACCGAGAGGCATGCAAAAATTCATGCCAACAGAAAAACGATATATATATATATAGAGAGAGAGAGAGAGAGAAAGGGGATCAATGAACCATGAGCTTGTTGCGTTTATCTTGAACAGGTGCACAAAAATACCTGCGCGCTGATCGTGAGCACCGAGAACACCACAAGCAGCGTCTACCCCGGCACCGAGCACGCCAAATTCATAGCCAACTGCCTCTTCCGCGTCGGTGGCGCCGCCGTCCTCCTCTCCAACAAACCCGCCCACCGCCACCGCTCCAAATACCAACTCACGCACGCACTCCACACACACACGGCGTATTCCGACGTCGCCTACCAATCCATTTTCCGGGAAGAAGACTCCGACGGGTTCACCGGCGTAACCATCAACAAAGACCTCCTCGTCGCCGCCATCCTCACGATCGAGCAACACCTCAAGAGATTAGGTCTCCTGATCCTCCCCCTCTCCGAGCAGCTCCTCTTCGCACAAAATTACATCATCCGAAAACTGAAATTGGGCAGCGGTGAAATCAAGCCGTACGTACCGAAATTCAGCAAATGCGCCGATCATTTTCTGCCTCACGTCGGCGGCAAGCCGGTGCTCGACGAATTGAGGAGGAATTTAGGGTTTAGCGGCGGCGATATGGAGGCGGCGATCATGACTCTGCACCGATTTGGGAACACTTCGAGCAGCTCCGTTTGGTACGAATTGGCGTACGCGGAGGCTAAGGGTCGGGTCGGGAAGGGTGATCGGGTCTGGAAGATTGCATTCGGTTCCGGTTTCAAGTGCAGCAGCGTGATATGGCGAGCTTTGAGGGATGTTGGGGTTGATGAGAAGAATCCGTGGATGGGTGATATTGATGACTACCCGGTGGATCCGGGTTCGGATAGATCCGGTTCGTTTCCGTATTATTTCGAACCACCCAAAAAGCAATGATCCGGGTTCGGATAGCTCCGGATCGCTTCAGTATCTTAGTAAGAAAAATCGTGGGAAAAATAAAGCATAAATTACTATTACTTGAATTATTAGGTGTTTTTTTAGATTATGATAACTTTTATTTTCGATCTCACTTGTGTGTTTTTACACGTGTTTTGCATTGATATATCAACATAAAGCGTTATACAATTATATTACAAATAATTTTTAGTGTTTATTCTATTGGGACATTTTAATTTAAATATAACCGATCAAATCAATATATTTTGCGTAATGAGTGAAGTGCATTTATTATGTAATTGATAAATATTCTATAAATAGCGCACAAAATGAGAGAATATTGAGTTTCCAAAGTGACATTCATACATATTACATTCACCATATAAATTGGCCATCCTATGTTTTTTGCGATGGATTTTTTTTTAAATTAATTAATTTTGTATTTAGATATAATGATTAAAAATATTTTGAAAAATACTTTTAGTCGAAGCTAATCTAAGGAGCTTCTAAAAAAAAATCAAAAGTTGACTTTTTTCTTATTTTAATTTTTTCTAAAAGTTCATTTAAATATAATTTTTTTTATTTTAATTTTTTTTTTAAAGTAAGCGCTTCTCTTTTTTTTTTTTTTTTTTTTTTAAAAAGGTCATCCAATATGGCTCTAAAGTAGATTTGAAAATGAAATAGCAATTGGGCTCACGTAGCAAAACTTTAAGACTTGTGGGCCTAATATCAATTTGAAGCCCAACTCGATACGACCTGTCATAGATCAAATCCGCGGGCCTTATGGCCAAAATCCAAACTTGATAAGAGTCCAAATTGTATTGACTTCTTTTAATTTGAGCAGAATGTTAATTATCAAAAAAAAAAAAAAGAATCCCAGTGTTCATCTAGTATAAAATATTGCTCAAAGTTTGAGTTTCATTTCGTCTGGGGAAAATAAATTGATAAACACAATGATGATAATGTGACAAAATTGCACAGAAAGCCGAAAAGCTCATTTTATTTCAATTTCCCAAAGATACTTTGGTGCCCGCTCTAGGATGCATCTTCAAAAGGCTCAGGTTTAGGCAACTCACGAAATTTCATGCCAGCTTATTTTGAGGGTGTCTGCTATATATAATTATTAACTTAATTACTAGTAATTATACCAACACCCTCCACGATAAAAAGGAGAAGTGGCTAAGCACAAACCAAATGGGTTCAAAATACCAACACACAAAACCAAAATCAAAAACAAGAACAAAACTTCTACGGTTTATCTTAATCAACAACAGAAGCCAAACCAGTCACAATCTTGACTCCTCTGTGCAAACTCTTACGCCTAATATCCAAACACGACCCGAGAATCAACTCAAATTCAGTGCGAGTACCATTAGACTCACATTTTTCACCCTCATTCTCAATCGCTGTGGTTGTGATTCGGGTGAAAGGCGAGAGCCATTTGGCTTTCACGTAATCAGCTCTGCGCCACGGGGGCAAAGGCATGCCTTTGATCTTCAAGCTTTGCCGAGCTGCTTCCGATACAATGCCGATGATCTTCTCGAGACGAACGGCTGTTCCGACGAATGTGTCGGGCAGCGTTTGGAGGACCATTTTGTATGCCTTGGTTGGCCTCGCGATTTCGAACTCTGATCTGAACTCGATGTCGATTATGTATCTCTGGTCTTCGAGTACCACATCTATGTACTCGTATTCTCCTGTGGAAAAAAAACACAAAAAACCAATGTTTATAACTTTTGCGGGGTTTCGTGGATCGAAACTGAAAGGAATGGAGGGATTTTTTTGCAACAAATGATTCCTAGAATTATCTAATAAACAAGGCGTTGATAAACAAGAATGGAGTCAAAATAAATTCAAACTACAAATATACCAGCGGGGACTGATGGGGATTTCTCCCATTTCGATTTGCAGATTGATGCATTGTGCCCGAGAGCAACCAGACCATCAGCCACGATTTCTCTGCACAATCCATCTTTAAGCTTGCTAATCTTGTTCCTCTCGACGATTTTTGCAGTGTCCGCCAACAAATTTCTCTCAAAAATGCACAAACAGGGCACCAGACCCTGCTCAAGATACCGATTACAGAAGCATTTTCAGATACTGTTTTCGAAAAAACTAACAAAATACCAAAGAACAGTCAAATTTTGGACCACAAATCATAATCAACTACGTACCTTGAGAACGTGGGTGGCGTCCATGGAAGAAAATTTATACGGGTCCGTTTCTTCTTCGCTGTCGGAGCTGTCCGTACAGTTCCCATTGAAGCAATTGCATCGTTTGATTTCACACCTCTTCTGCGGTTTCTCGTGGCTCTCCTCGATGAAGTTCTGGACCATTTTCGCCAGGCAAACCGAGCTCGCCTCAAGCTCCGGCGAACCATCCTGCGGCACGGTGGCGCCAGCGGTCTTATCTGGCGGCGGTATTCTCAGAACGTTCGAGAATGGCCTCTCGAAGAGCCGCTTAAACCTTGACTTGAGAACTGGTTTCACCTCCGGCTGGGACTTTTCCGGCGGAGGCTCCGCCTGATTGAAATCAATAGGTTGAATCTTCATGCGACGGCGTTAGTTTCAGTCGGTGGAGACGGTTTCAAATGCTAATTCCTACTCATCGTAATTGTTTCTTCAGATTTCATCGAATCAAAATTTGTTTCAGAAAAAAAAAATCACCATCAACCAAGTTCAATTAACCAGAAAAAAAAAAAGAGGATTTGGCCACAAAGCGCCTATCTATAAAAACCAGAAAATCTCAACAGTGATCAGATACCTTTATCCAGAGGATAATCATCTTCGCTTATAATGATCCACCGCTCATTATTTACTCGAACAAGCAATGAATAACTTCAAAACTCAGCTAAGGGAAAATTAAAAATAGCTTCTCTTTTGCTTAGGTTTATCAAATACTATTTGCTAAAACACACCACCGAAGAAAACGCAAACAATATCGACACGACGTCAGTCCACCGGAAATCTGGAAACCGATCATCGAACGCCACCGGAAATCTCCATTTCCGGCGAATAGAGCCAAAACTCCGGCTAGGAGATAAATCAAACCTGTTCAAAACAGGAAACCACAGGCAAAAACACGCTGACTGTGTGAGGAAAGTGTGAGAAATTTCGGAGCTTTTGCAAAATGTGATTGATCGTGTGAATGCAGAGCAGGAGTGTGGGGGAGGACTTTTGAAGGGGTATTTGCTGACTAGGAATGGCTATTGCCACGCTGGCATCTGATGTGGCAAATCCGATCTTGCGCTTTTGGGGGTACGTGTGGAAAGATTAGCGAATTACGAGTTATTATTATGGTATTCATAATTAATTATTTAAATATAAAAATATTATCATTCAACCAATAAGTACGCATCTTGGGTTTTAAAAAACGCGTGTGCTAGTTGTTTCTACTTCGTGATTTGTATAGTAATTTCTACTTTGTATAAATCTAAAATAATACTTGTTTCATCAGTTTGTTTTTTCACTTATACCTAAAATACAACGTAAAAATATATATTCATATAAACACACTAGTATATATATATATATATATATATATATATATACACACACACACATACACATACATACATACACACTTTATAAATGTAACCACGCATGATTGCACAACTAAAAAGCTGAAAATAAATTTAAAAAATACATATAAATGCTTGAGTTCAGTGACGGAATCACATATAATTCAAAAGTACAAGTGCATTTCCTTATTTTAAAATTATTCCATATATGTAATTAAATTTGAAAGATCACCTTGATTGTTTTGAACAACAATTCATTAAGTGCACTCTCTAACATTTTTTAGTTTAATTGTTTATATTATTTTTAACTTATAATTGATAGATGCACCATTGATATTAGAATCTAATTTAACCATTGCTTAAATTGTTTGTACATTCTTCTAACAAAAATTGGTCAAAACCCATCAAATTCATTGAAAAATTATGAAAAAATCCATTGCGAATCAGCATTTTTTCTAGCAATGTTTTAGACTATATGCCTATTGCTAAGGGGTGTGAAGATAATGTATGGCCATCCAAAAAGGACCCTTTTTTCATTGGCCTGTAAAGCTACCATTAATCCAATGAGTCACCAATTACATCACGTGCATATACAAAATGGGTTCAGTCGATACTGCACCTGGTGACATGTGTCACTTTTGGTAAAATAAAAAATTTTTAATGTTAAACTGCTAGCGGTTTTAACATTCAATTTTTACAATATCGACTTGGACCCACAAAATGGTAACTCACCCACAGAATTATAGGAAAACAAGGTAACAATAGTGGAATTTTAGGTTATCATTTACAAACTCTTTTTTTTTTTTTTTTTTTCCTTTCTTCTTCACGTTCAAAACACGAATCGAAAAGAGGATTGTCATGTTGTCCACTTTCTAAGATTTTCTTCAAAATGGCTAAGATAGCTAAGAAGTCTACAAGCTCTACAAACAGAGCACACACACACACACATTGTAGTGTGGTTGAATATCATGTTTTGAATTATATGAATGTAAATATTGGTTATTTAATATTGTTTTTATTATAAATGATCTGTTAATTATATTTCACAAGTTATGTATTCCATCATTTTTCATAAAAGAATAAACTTGACTCTCCACTATTGTGGATTATATTCGACGTGCGATGATGATGCTATGCTAATTGAAGCAATACTTAAGTCGGTTGTTCAAATATACAACATGTTTGAGATTAGAAAAAAGAAAATTATTTTTTTATTGTATGTTACGTTCCGTAGACTATAGAATGCACGCATTAGATATTTTGTGAGTCTTTTATTGAATTTTTTCAAGTGCCGGGCTCAAAATTGATAAGCAACATAGGTCACTAAGTTAATCGGAGTTGAAATCAAACTCAATAAAAGATCCATCAACGCTCTGCCCAATGCTGAAAAAAAAATTTGAGAATTATTTTATGTATATTAAAATAAAGTATAAAATAAAAAATATAAGGGTTATTACGATTATTATTATTATTATTATTACGATGATGTCTTTTTAATTGCAAATCCAAAAAAGATTTGTGACTTATTAAACAATCGATTTGATTGACAAATCCATGACTTGAAGAATTGTGGTTGTTGGTTGGCAAGAGAGTCCTCCCAAGTCCCCCTTAATTTCATGGATATGCTTTTTCCACACAACTAATTGTCCTCTTCTCTCAAAGGAATCCACTTGAGATTTGCTCTCTCTCTCTCTCTCTTTGGTTTTTGTTTTTGTCACTCTTGGCTTATTGTTCACAAAAGTGTGACGCGTTTGGGTTGATTGATTGAACGCAACAAAATCCATCGAACAATTTTAACTTCTGATAAAAATGACCACGTTTCAAAAACATGATTTGACTGGAGTTGATTTGCTCCTTTGATTTTCAATTGGGTTTTTTTTTTCAAAAATTTAATCGGTGTTTGATCTATTTATCATATTATATATATACACACTTATTATACATACAAACATTAAGTTTGAACCCCCTCGAGCAAATATAGGTTTAGGTTGAACAATGAGGAAAAGAGAAAAATAAGCATGATAATAGGAGAATCCTCTCGAGTATAATAATTTTGCCAATGTTATTATAGTTTGGTGGTAGAGTTCGAACCCTCTTGTTCTCTCCCTTTTCATTTGAATGAGTGCGTGTGCGATGTTCCGATAGATGTTTATAGCGTATCCCAACTTGTTTATATAATAAAAAGAGTATAATAATTTTAAGTTAAATTTACCTTTTAAAAGCAAAGTAAATTCATGCACGCAGTATACACATATGTATTTGTAACATAGGAGATGCAATACCAATCAGACATGTAACCCCAAAAAAAAAAAAAAAAAAGAGCGAAAGGGCTTCAAGGTGGTAAATTCTAGCCCATCCAAATTCAACAACGTCCAAATGAACTTCAAAGTATTGAGCCCAAAATAAAAACACTAATTTTAATCACCTTTTATGTCACGGCCCATATAGATAAATTTGTGATGCAACACCCACAAAAAAAAAAAAAAAAACCCACAAATTCATGTTAAAAATATATATAAAAAAGATGAATACCACATTTCACACAACATTATATCAATTTAAAGTTTTTTAGGTTACCGATGAAAAAAAAAAAATAGTCTGACCATGGGCAAACTAAAAGCAATCAATTATATGATAAATGTTACTACGCTTGTTATATAATCACTTACTGTTACTCTATATAAAATTTATACGAGTTACACCACAAAAGTGTAATACGATTAGCATATAATTAATACCGATTTGTTTGAACCCCATTCGAGTTGGAAATGATTCGAAAAGATTTACATATTTTGAGTAAATTTGTATAGAAATAATAAAAGAAGTGTATTAAAAGTTAAAAGGGCATTTTAGTAATAGAACAACAATCCAAAATTTTTTGAAGTGAGAAACCAATTTCCCACCAAAAAGCAGCCGCCAAAATAACACTCCAGATTCGAAAAAAAAAAGAGCAATAAATTTACATTATTACTATTGCCAAACATCACACAATCTCACATTCTATCTCTCTGGTTCGTCGCCTCCCCGGTTCCATTCCTCCAGCGCCGTCGATTTTCCAAGGTACTTAGTTTAATCCTTTATGATTTTTTGTTTAGAAGATTTATTACTTTGGTTTGTTGGATTTTTTAGCATGTTTATTGTGTTTTTCGAGTGTGTTTTTCGTGATTTTTATCGTTTGAAATAGCCAGATCTGTTCTAGAATTTGACAGGTAAAGATTTTAAGCTTGTTTTAGCTGAACAGATGAAGATATGCGAGAAAATCTGATGAATTTGACTTTCTGAGTTTTCATTATATATAAAAAAAATATGGCATTTAAGATGAGTTAAAGTGAAAGAAATGGTGAAGCCAAGGGTTGAAATTGAAGCAAGATATTGAAAAATACTGATGATTTTTAACGTTTTTGTTGTTTAAGGGGGCCATTGCTCTATATTTACAGTGTTTGTTTTGCAGCTCAAATTTATCTATACTTGATCATTACTTTTTTTCGCTGGCTAATATTTTGTTCTTATTCTTATTTTATTTTTTTACTATTTGGTTACAACTGAAAATAGTTAAAGTGAGAAAAATGGCTGGAAAAGGTGGGAAAGGGCTTGTTGCTGGCAAGACTGTGTCGGCCGCAGCTGCAAACAAGGACAAGGATAAGAAAAGGCCCGTTTCTCGGTCAGCTCGTGCCGGTCTCCAGGTAGGTATATATATATATATATATACATGGACTTATATGTAACTACTATCATTGTTCGTTGATATTCATGTATCTCCAAGTATAAGTATCACCTTATATTCACATAAGTTGATTCTTAGTCTGTTAACTGCTACAATTTATCTGTTGTTATTGATGTATTTGATTGGCAATGAGTGCTAATGGTAACTGGAAGTTGTTTGTTGAAGTGCTGTTTGGTTATTTTTTCTTGTGTATGGTAAATGTTTCAGTCACTATAATGACTGATTGATCGTGCGCATTTGACATCAAGAAAAGCAGATGCTGCATAAGAAACGGATTGGTATATTCTGAAACAGTGAAATAATTTGCTTACTTGTGATGGCTTGAGCTCGTGTGTGTCATTGGTTGTGGTGCCATAGCAATAAGACATTTGTTAACTCTGTTGCATATCATGGTTCTTGTCGATGTTAGAAAATTGTATTCCTAGCATGTTTGCTTTGGACCAAGATTGAGAAATTATTTAAGTGGATTACAAGTTGAATTTGGCATTAATGCGTTCCACTCCGAAAGTAGGTGTGAATAATATAGTCACACAAATGAATACAATTTCAGGTGAATGAGAAATTAATTGTCAAAGTTGGCCACTTAAAATAGTTGAAGCTAGGATTGGGAAGCATTTAAGAATGCTATCCCACATTGAAAAAATGAAGGGAATTTGGCCACTTAATAAAGCTTACAAACTCACAAAGGTTTGGGGTCCCTTGGGGATACCCAAATGTGTAAACGGGCAAGGACTTAGGTCCAAGTGGGTTTGGGCCAAATCCGAATTAAATTTTGGGTTGAACCAAACCCAAATCCAATCCAAGTTAAACGGATCAGGTCTCGGGTCTTGGAGCCGGTGCGGGTTGGTTCGGAGCGGTCCGGCTCGGCTATAGCCGAACCGGTGCAAGCCCGGGTCTGTCCGGTTCGGTCACAACCGAACCGGTGGCTTGGTTTGATCCAAGGGGTGCCATTAACACTTATTAGTGAATGGCTACAACCTTTCGGATATTATAAATACGCCCCACTTCTGCCAGATTCATTCACATCCATCAGCATTCTTACTTTCTTGCATTCTAGTGCGCATACTTTTCAAAGCTCTCTTATTTCGTGTTTTAAGAGTTTCAACACTTTTTTTTTGTCCTTCTCGAGATTTGAAGTGCTCCTATCTCTTGAAAAGTCGTTGTATCTTGGGAGACAATTGCCGTTCAAACCGTGAGCACTATACGGGGCAAATTTGTCTTAGAGACAGAGAATCAAATTCTCGCCTTGACTTCATTTTGATTTGAAATCACCTATCTCCAAACAACAGTCGAGTCGTTAATGGAGGAGTGTTTCACGTAGAAATTGAAGTCATGTAGAAATTGAAGTTGTTGAGTGTTGAATATTCTTGTTTCTAGTGTTGATGTTCCTGTCCAGTGGCATAGAAGCAGTGATGGAGCCAAGTATACAATTGGGGGCAGGGGGTAAGGGTGATTTCCCAATATATCAAAGGCAACACTTCAGGGTAGCATACACACACACACACACATATATATCTATGTGTGTGTGTGTGTGTGAGTTGGTTTTTTCAAATATTTGAGAGGGTGACCACCTCCTGTACGTCTCACGTGGCTCTGTCCATGCAAAGGACATTTTGAAGTGATGTAGAATTGCAGCACTCTGAACTTGATTTCATTGTGGATATTTGTTTCTATTGAATGATGAAATTACATGCACAATTGCATAAGTGTTTCGACTTACACAATTCATGCTTCCTCAGTTCCCCGTGGGTAGAATCCACCGTCACCTCAAGTCGAGAACCAATGCCAACGGGAGAGTTGGAGCCACAGCAGCCGTTTACTCTGCAGCAATTCTCGAATACTTGACTGCAGAAGTTCTTGAATTGGCGGGCAACGCCAGCAAAGATCTTAAAGTTAAGAGGATAACGCCGAGGCACTTGCAGCTGGCCATTCGCGGGGATGAGGAGCTCGACACTTTAATCAAAGGAACCATAGCCGGTGGCGGTGTCATCCCTCACATTCACAAATCCCTCATCAACAAAACCACCAAGGAATGAAACTAGTGTCTGAATTCTCTTCATGTCTATTTTTAATGTTTATGTTTGTGGCTCTACTTGTGTTAGAATTGAGTTTATAGTTTAGATCAAGTAGTTGAACCAGTAGCTGTGTTTAATGTAGTTTTTGTTTTTTCTTTCCCCCTAATATTGAGTTTCATGGTGCATCTGTGGTTAAACCTGTTAGAATCCTTGCTGAATTTTCTGTGTACCTTTTAGGATGCGTTTGGTATTTATGGGGCTTGTTAAACAGTTGATTAGATGCTTTGTTGTGTGAGTTTATTCTAGTGTTTTATTTTTATTTATAACTTCATTTCAGTTTTTTTATGAATATTCTTATTTTCTTGCGTGTTTTGGTCATTTTGAGCCTGAAAAAGTAGAAGTTCCCAAAAAAAAAAAATCAAAAGTGACTTGGAGGTGTTTGTTCGTAATAGCACTTTTGTAAGTTTTGCTATTTTTAAGTAGTGGAGTAGTATTTGGTATGTAAGCTTTTGGTATTTTTAGTAGAAAAAAGTTAGAAATTGGAAATAGTTATAAATTGACTTTTTTTTTTCTCATTTTGTTTTTTTGGTATTTTTGTAATTATTTGCAAATTGATTATAAATCTAGAATGGCCTTTTTTAGAGAATACAGACTTTTTTTTGAAAAAAAGTATTTTAGAGTAAAATGTGTTTGGAAGTTTCCTTTTTTTTTTTTAAAAGCAAAAGTCATAAAAAAAGTCAAAAAAGATTTTTTTTAGAATCTATCAAAAAATTTTCAAATAAAAGTATTATTTAAAGCAATTTTAATTATTATATTTAAATGTAAAAAATGCTTGGCTTAAAAAAAAAGAACTTTATTATAAAAGTACCATTTGAAAAGTATTTTTTCAAGTCTATCCAAATGAGTCCTATCTTATGGAGAAACACTTTTCAATTTTTTTTTCCAAACACTCCAACTATTTTTTCCTTTACTTTTCATTTTTGTTCCCAAACACTAAACTTTTATTATACAACCTTTTTTTTTTAAAAACTTTTTTAACAACTTTAATTTTTCCAAAATCAGAAGTTTTTGCAAATGCCCCTTTTAAATGAAAACATCTTTTAAAAGTATTTTTTAATTTTCATAATCAAATAAAAAATATATATTTTTAAAACTTTATGATAAAAAAGCATAGTTGATAGTTCGATATGTGTATGTGTGTATATATATATATATATATATATATGTTAAAAGTCTTTTCAAATGAGCCCTCCCACTCTTCAACTGCCGGGCCTTTGTGGGCATTCTTCCTCGGCCTTTGAGCCCAAATTCCAGGCAAAACCAAAGGTACAAGGCCCATTCTCTAGTTTAATATCGTTTCCCGAATTTTTAACAATACAACACTTTTCAAAATATTTTAGGAAAAATTACACTGACCACCCCTGAGGTTTGACTGGTTTATGAAAAATCTCATACTTTTTCAAAAATTACCAAAAATCCCCTAAGGTTTCAAAAATATTACAAACTTATTCGAATTTTCGAAAATACCCCTTTCCCTTTTTGGGTGATTTACATTGACCACCCTGAGATTAGGCTAATTTACGAGAAACTTCCTGTGATTTCAAAAATTATCAAAAATCCCCTGAGGTTATACTAATATTATAACTAGCATCTACTTAGGTTGACTTATCAATAATATTAATTCTTTGTTTTTCCCTTTGTAATATTGTTATCATAAAATTTTAATTTAATAGATTTGAAAAAAAAAATATGATTACTTATTCAAATAAATATTCCGAATTTAATGTTATGAATTTATACTAAATATACGTAATATGTGCTAAATTTATATTTGAGAAAAATATAATTATATGCATCATACATATCCATTATGTGAAATGAGAAATATAAACATTGATTGAAATAAAAAATTAAAATTAAATAAAGCACTTGAAAACTTTATTTAGCTTGAGGACTCTAACTCATTTCTCTTAAAATTTACTCCGTATTAGCGATAATATAACATACTTGATGTGTTGGTAGATATCTTTAATGCATTAAATTCAGAATATTTATTTGAATAAATAATCACATTTTTTTTCAAATTTATTATATGAAAATTTTATGATAACAATATTATAGAGGGAAAAAAAAGAATTTAATATTGTTAATAAGTCAACCTAAATAGGTACTAGTTGTAATATTGGTATAACTTCGAGGGGATTTTGGTAATTTTTAAAATCATAGGGGGTTTTTCGTAAATTAACCAAATCTCAGGGTCGTCAGTGTAAATCACCCAAAAAAAGGGAAGGGGTATTTTTGGAAATTTGAATAAGTTTGTAATATTTTTGAAACCTTAGGGGGTTTTTGGTAATTTTTAAAAAAGTAGGGAGTTTTTTGTAAATTAGCCAAACCTCAGGGGTAGTCAGTGTAATTCACCCAATATTTTATTTTACCAACTATTAGTTGATTTAGCGGGATGAGGTATTAGATTCTTTAAATAAAGTCAAGGGTTCGAACTTTATCATTATGAATAAAGCAATTGGGTTAGGAGGGTCGCCCTTGTAATGGGCCTCTACAGTATCTGATCTGAATTAGTCGGCTAATAAGCTGAAATTTGGTGGATAAAACCAAAAAAAAAAAAAGAAAATATTTTATTTCTTATTTTGAAGAAACAGATACACACATATATGCATGAGTGAAACAGGGACAATAGTGGCAAAGGTGGGTTGATTTCAATTTAAACTCTCGATTTAATCTGTATTTTATTTTGTGTTTTGTATTATTATAATTGGCGTAAATAAAAATTGATTTGTGTACGATGTGAAACTTAAATATTTCCGTATCTATGCAAACTCAAGACAAAAAAATTCGCTACCATTTAAAATGCTACTTGTATATATACACATGAATAGAATTTATAAAATATAAAAAAATATTTTTTTTACTTTTAATTGGGTAATATTCTAAAAATATATATAACATAACTTGTTACAGAAACTATGGTTATAATTTGCTTTTGTCTTTTGGGTTTGGGTGGGGTAGAGCGTGGGGTTTCTAATTTTTTTTTGCACGAATGAGTAACACGTGTACAAAATAAAATATATGATAATGTTTTTACATTTAATTTAATAAAATACATTTGCGAAATAAAAAAGTGAAATAGGTGATACCATGTGCTGTCGTCTGACCTTTTTCAAATTTATATAAATTATATGATATATCTATTTATTAAAATGATAAATTTATATTTAATATTCAACATAAGAGTCTTGACTCTATATTACTTTACATTGATTAGAATTTTAGCCAATGTATATATATATATATATATATGTTAATAAATAATTCGGAATGCATAGAGTCCAATTCCTTTAGAAAAAGTTTGGGAAAAGGATTAGATGGGCCACTCAAATAATAAGAAGGGGACATAAAGCCTGGAAAAAAAGCGTATTTCCAATCCCAAAACACATCTTATCCCTCATACATCCACCTTGTTTTAGCCTTATTTGGTGCCAATTATTAAAGCAATGTACTTATTTAAATATATAAACCCCAATGCATTGACAAAAACTAGGGATCATATCAGTCCAATTCCAACCCCATTATTAATCATGAAGCTCATTTATAGTAACAAGAAGCTCTTTTCATTGTATTTGCCCTTCGATGATATATATATATATATATATATATATATATAGTGATTCACGCATAATGGAGAGCTCGAACTCAACACTTTTCCGGCTTAGTCAGTGCTAAATCTAAATCATCATTTTCAATTTTTCATAGCTAAATCGAAATCAAAATTCAATTAAATTCACCTTGTGAAATATACAGACACGAAATCTCATAAATTAACCAATAGTTTTAGTCCTAAAAGTCACATCTTTTTAAGGTACTGCCAAGAATTTCTAATCACATGCATTCCACAGGGGGAGAACAGGGATCTTGATTTTTTTTTTTTTATCTTTTTTGTTTATTTATTTATTTTACATAAAAAGTAAAAGTGACCATTGCACATGTTTCACAATAGTCAAATAGAGAGCCAAAAAGAGAGATACAAATAACAATTACGCAGTAAGATTTTAAAAAACCAGCTTCCTCTTGATGGACGAGAATGTGCCTTTGGATGCTGCAAGTGCACCAAGATCCCATATGGCCTCACACACCAAGTCCTTGAATATCAGCCGTTCAATGTCCAAAACGGTCTCTGACACCTCCACCGGGCAATCCCCCCACCCGGTGATCGCATCGCTAGCCAGGTCCTTTCTCAAAACGCCACATATCATCTCAAACAGATCATCATTACGAACCTCGCACTTGCGAATCCTTTGAAATTCCAACCATACCCCTTCTAGAGATGGGCTTGTGAGATCATCATTCATCCACAACACAGCCTTCCATGGAGGCAACCGTCTTTTCCTATCCAGAATTTCATTGACTATATCGAAAATCAGCTTTCTTTGTAGCGTGGAGGCTTTGAATGCATTGTTGCCCTTGAGATATTGTTGTTTTTCGAGTAGGAGAAAGACGTTAGAGTCCTTGGGAAGATAATGGGACACCCTAAGGATATCGAAAATATATAGAAAATCAGAGTCATCTGATGTTTCTATACATTTCGATCGGATGGGGGAGACGACAGGGCTCCAGATTTCTTCTTCCAGTTCACCAGATTGATCTAGTGTTGCATCAACGATACAACATCAAAGTAAATGAGATTAGAGACTTTCTTGTATTGTCAAAACAAGAATGTTACAAAACATGTAGACTAGTCACCGGTGCAGAAACAAGAAACACATTGTCTCAATCTTGATTTCACAACTAACTCTAGTATTCTACTGTCATTTTCAGAACCTGGAAATGTCTCCAAAAATCCAAACCAAACACCTTGGAAAATTTTTAAATGCACTGTGAATTAACGCGCATCTTTTGGTGTTTGGGATAATTACACCTAAACCCCCTGAAATTTGATGTAATTACACTTATACTCCCTATAGTTTGTGTAATTACACTTACTTACCCCGAAGTTATGTTGCAATTACACTGGCTGTAACGAACAATTTCCGTTATACCCTTGAAGTTTGGGTAGTTACACTCAGAACCCTACCGTTTGTATAATTATACATACCTCCACTTTAGTTACTGTTGCAATTACACCAAATGTATCAAAAAATTTCCACTCACCCCCCTCAACCCAACCTAATCCGATCCAAAATTTTTAGTTACTCAATGATCCACAACTAATTTTTATATTTAATTAATAAAAATATATAGTTTTTATTTTCAATATAACCCCACCAACCATCTTTCCAATTTAATCCAAGAAATAAGAAAAAATAGAGAATCTTGGGCTATTTACTACTACTATATCAGAACTCTCACAATCAATCACATTCACAGCATCAGCTTAATTGACCTTTGGATCAAACGATGTCGTCATGGTACGACGATTCCTCGCGGTCCCCACACCCCACGTGACTTACGTACACCCTCGTCACATGCTACAATTTCCCAACCTCCATAACCCTAAACCTAAATAAAAGTTAAAAACCCTATTTTTTTTGTTCCCCCAAATCCCACCCAACTTCTCCTCCAATCAATCCTCTTTCACAATTACTTTCCACATTTTAATAAACACTTTGCAGAAATTGATTGTAGCACAACACCTACAAAATCTCTAGCTTGCCCCAAAGTCAAACTGGATACTTCCCTGCATTTCTTAGTTTGATTTGGACGTAAAATTGAAAAAAAATTTATTTTGCCTTTTTTTGGTATGTTCATTATCAAAATATCTTTTTTTTTAAAATTATTTAAATTTTATCTTAAATTGAGATTTGAGAGTTCGGTGTTACTGTGCTAAGTAAAGTAACACCGAAATTTCAAAGCTCGGTCTAATTTTTTAACACAATTTTTTATTCAGAAAATTAAGACCAAGCTTTAAGAGTTCGGTCTAACTATTTTAATTTTTTTTAAAAAAATAAGACCGAGCTCTAAGAGCTCGGTTAAAGAAATTATTATTATTATTTTTTTAAAATAGGAAGACCGAGCTCTTAGAGCTCGATCAAAGAATATAATATATATTTTTTTTTTATAAATAGGAAGACCGAGCTACTAGAGCTCGGTCAAAGATAGAATTTTTTTTTTTATAAATAGGATGACCGAGCTACTAGAGCTCGGTCAAAGATAGAAAAAAAAAATTTATACATAGGATGACCGAGCTATTAGAGCTATTCAAAGAGCCTCTTGGATGCCATCGATTCTGTCTTAGGCACCTTTGCTCGAATTTAAACCCAAAGGTCAAAAATATCCTCGCCAAAGACCTATGCTGGAGTGCTGGGAATGCTCCAACTGAGTTTGACTTTAATAAGATCATGGAGCAAATACGAGCAACCAAACCTGATGCAGCAAGATAAATTTTTTTTGACCGAGCTCTAATAGCTCGGTCATTCTATGTATAATTTTTTTTTTCTATTTTTAACCGAGCTCTAAGAGCTCGGTCATCCTATTTATAAAAAAAAAAATTCTATCTTTGACCGAGCTCTAGTAGCTCGGTCTTCCTATTTATAAAAATATATATATATATTATATTCTTTGACCGAGCTCTAAGAGCTCGGTCTTCCTATTTTAAAAAAGAAATAATAATAATTTCTTTAACCGAACTCTTAGAGCTCGGCCTTATTTTTTTAAAAAAAAATAAAATAGTTAGACCGAGCTCTTAAAGCTCGGTCTTAATTTTCTGAATAAAAAATTGTGTTAAAAAGTTAGACTGAGCTTTGAAACCTCGGTGTTACTTTGCTTAGCACAGTAACACCGAGCTCTCAAACCTCGGTTTAAGGCAAAATTTAAATAATTTAAAAAGGAAGGGTATTTTGATAATGAACATACCAAAAAAGGGCAAAATAAAAATTTTTTCCGTAAAATTCCATGTTGCCCTTTTGAAATTAACTAATGGTATTTTTTGACGTTAAATTTGAATATAATAATATTAAAAAATATTTAAAATTAAAATTATAATATTATTGTATTTGATTTAATAACCTGAAACACCATTTGAGTTTGAATAATATTTAAACAAATAGTATTTCATGAACCAATTTACACCTATTTGTGAAAGAAAATGACCAAATGATAATATGACCATCCAAAGTTTTTGTTCACAATTAAATTTTATAGCACCCAATTAATTCAATAAGTTGTAAACTCAATCCCCTAACAAATTAAATATACGATGTTTATGTAACTACTTGAAAATTTACATCCTACTTAGTAAATATATACTCAAATGCATCATAAATTATGAAACAAAAACATGACCCAAATATCTTGTAATGTTTTCTTTTTTCTTTTTTTTTTAATAATACACGCGCATACACACACCACTACACAAATGCACACGTTAGGCTCTCCAGATATCTCGTGATGTTAAAGCTCTCCAAGCTTGTAAAGGAAAATTCTTATATGAACTGGGTGTATGGGCTACATTCATGTACTCTACGATTCAAATTCAACCACGTATTATATGTATTTTATAAAAAATTTAATACATACATGTAATTGAATCTAGACCACAGAATATAGATACCCGATCCATGAAAAATAAAATCCGTTTGTAAAAGTGGCATATATGTCTATTAGGCCAAGCGAGCACACACACAAAATATCTCATGATGTGACATGCAATTAGTTAACTACGTTCATCTCAAAATAAAACAAGATTAAGGGATGTTACCTTTGAAATCAATATTGCGTTTGGTTGCAACTGGCGAAGGGGTCAGCGCGTCATCCTTGTAGAAGGACGAGTCAAGAACGGACACGGGACTCGGTTGCGACTCGGTCGCAGCCATCTCCGCTATACTGTGTAGCAGCTTATCACACCTCTCCAATAACTGTCTCCCCTCTTTGTATTCCTCAGCTTTAGACCTCTGCGTTTAACCATTAATTAAACTGATTAACAAAGTAATTAATGGCAATTAATTAGTTGATTAGTACAACATCGTAAAAATTTTTGATTACCTCTGTATCAGTAGAGGCAGTGATGCTGCTTCCAGAAATGGAGGAGGATTCATCCTCTGCGACGACAAGGGTCGTGATCTTCTCTTTCTGGTTAAACTCCGCCGTCGGTCTCTTGGTCCTCGGAGATCGATTGCTGGCCATTGGATCAGGCGCGGTTCTTCTAGGTGAACGGTTCGCGCGTTGAGTGTCCACGCTCAATGGCTTGGGTTTGAGCAGAGAGTTTGACCGTTTTGGGCTCGGGTTGTTGTCAATATTCCGGGCCGCCGGGCTTGAACTTCGGCCCGTTCGGGCCGGACTTTGTATGTTGCGTTCACGGCGGGGGCTCACCGACGGAGAAGTTTCTCCGGCGAGGCTGTAATTCCGGCGGACGCCGTCGCGGCGGAGTTGGTTTCTGTTATTCGGCGGCCAATAATCGTTTCCCATTCTGCGGCTGACTGGGGTTGAAGGTGACGAGGATCTCAAGGGTTTCATCAGTACGATCGGTGACTCGTCGTAGACAAAGTTCCGGTGGCGGGCTTGATTTGGCGGCGACGATGGAGGTTTAGAGTGCAGGAGCCCCTTGAGGTGCAGAGCATCGAGGATTTGCTTCAACGTCTCTAAATCTTTCGAGGGCTCGTCTATCCCTCTCCTTTTCAATCTCTTCTCAATCTCTCCGTGCATTGTTACACTCCGTTTCGGCTCTGGGAAGACGTCGCCTGAATTGGAAAAGCTTTTCCGGTGCGGGGGAGCTCCCCACTGCGGTGTACAATTTTGGCTGCCTCTGTTCAGTCCTTTACGCGGTGGCTCAGCCTTGTTGCTATTTTTATACGAATGGTTCCTTGGATCTGCATAATGTGCGTCCATTGGCACAGTATCTTTCATCCCATTGCTGAAAATGGCGGAATGCGATTGATTTTGCTGCTTGGAATATAAATTGTTGGCATCTGTGGTGATGAATCGAGACTGAAACAGATCTTTCGAGACTCTCGATTCCGATGCGGATCTCCGGAGTTCCGGCTGCTTTTCGGGTTCAGAAACAGAGGAATTTGGCAATGGCTCCAGGCCCATCAGCCTGGCGATAACACTCGGAGATCGGTTTTGTTGGCCTCCGTCGCTGGTATCACTCGAAATGCTTTCGCCTCTATTGACTCCGGCGAAAATGGCAGCGTTTGTACGGATCTCTTTCGGGTGGAGGCCTCCCTTCGCATCAGTAGTAGCCCTACTATCGAGCGACAGCCTTGGGGCTTCCTTGCCGAACTTCCACGAGGGCCTTGTGCCTTCTTTCAATTCGAATAACGGGAGAGGAAGTGGCGATTTAGGCGGTAACTCAGCCACCTCCGCCGCCGGTGGAGGTGAACGAAGCTCAGCCTCTGGTTTCTGCTTCGGCCTCTGCGGAATCGGTGCTGCCGCCGCGTGCGGCTGTATTGGTTTTCCCAAATCGCCGGAAACCGCCGGCGATGCGGGACTTGATTTCTCCGACTTCGACGCTATGTTAACAACCTGAACAATTACAAAACATTATGAAAACTAAAGTATAACTTCTTCAAGTAGAAAAAATGGAAGATGAACATAACCATACCAGTGAAGGAGGGAGGCCCTTAGCAGAGTAGAGGCGTTTTCCGGTCAAAATGTGGTGGCGATCAAAGATTTGAAGAAAACCAGCCATACAACCCATTTGCTTCTCAATCTGCTTCTCCAGATTCTGCTCTTTTGCCAACCCAGTCGTCGCCATATCCGGTTAGCCCACGTCACTTTCGCCAGCTCCTTCACTCTCTCAATTCTCAAACACAAAACACACACACACACACACACACTATTCACTTCAGTGAAGGTAACGTCATTTGCATTTAGTCTCTCCCTCTCTCACTCTCTCTCAACTTTTGCTTTTTCATCTGCTAACTCCCGCTTTCTCTCTTTTAAAGCGGAGACGTGAGTAAAAGTGGGAGTAGGGTATTGCTAAACTCACGGGCGGGTTTTGGATTTTGTGTGACAGTGCTAAACGGGCTTTGCAAGTGTTGATGAAATGGCAATTTTGGGAACCTTAAGGGATCATAAATTTTAAGGACTTGTTTTCAATCAAGTTAGTATCTTAAATAGCGTCAGTTATACTTTGCACTCTTAAATTATAGCATATATCTCATTTATTTTTATTTTTTTTAATTGTAAAACTTAACAACTTAATCCATCATAATGGTAAAAACTCAATAAATCAACCCCTAACATCTAACTAATTTAGAACTTGATTTATTATTGACACTCTATATTTTCTATTTTATTTTTGGGTTTAATGAGACATTTTAAATTATAAAGGCTCAATACGGTCCTCGGGTTTGAGTTAGGGAAAGAGACAATTTTGAAATCCAAGTCCAAGAAGAAGACCATCCCAGGAATGGATTTTCAGAGCCCAAGCTCGTCCAATCACTTTTAGATGAGGATGATTAACCTCAAAATTGAATCAAAAGGTACGTGATAAATGAAAAAAACTCATGTAAACCAGCATTAACCACTACACCCACGAAAATTTAAACCAACGGCCCTAACTACCCTGATTTCAAGAAGGGTGAGCTACGCCCCTAGCTCTATATAAAGTCCACGGCCACACAAAGTGAAGGGGATGAATTTTTTAGCATTTTAAAACATTTTTTTGCTCTAAATCACTCTTAATCACTTTCACTTGCATTCTCTACGATTTTTAGCATCATTTACGTCTTTTTTTGTTACATTTTTGCATCTTTTATCATTTTTGAACACAATACTCACACAATTCAATGGAGTGCTAATATCTGTTTTGCAGGTTTTCTCTCCTTTATTCAAGGATCCTTACTCGATGTACTAAAACTTGTTTTCCTACATTACAAATTCTAGGTGCTTGGAAAAATTGAAAGTATCAATTATATTTTGTAATTGTCGATGATAGATGCAATAGAAGACATAATTCAAGCATTGATGTAAAGTGTAATCATACGTTCTAATTTTATTTGGTAAAACTACGAGTTTATAAGTACTTTTTAATATAATAATTGAAAAAAATGACGTGTGTTTTTTTTGGTTATTCTATAAATGTCCGTTTTGGCTCGACTAAACGTTTTGATGAAACTTCCGTTAAGTTATGCTATAGAAAAAATAAGATTCTTGCAATTTTTGTCCATCTTGTCGAGAAAGCATTTGTTCTTAAGCCCAATTCCTTTTCTCAAATGACTTCAATTGGTATGCGCAATAAATAGGCCAATTCCATGGCTTTTTGTTCAATTTCTTGTAGAGTCAAATTCTCATCAATACGGATCAACATAATAGCCCCCATATAAAGGACAAGGCATTGTATCATTGATTTCGTGTAAATCAACATTTTTGTGAAGGATAGGAACATGATTTTGAACAATCATTATGGATATTTATGTCATTTTATCGTTAATAATTAGAATTATGTAAGTCGTTGAATAGTTGGGGTAAAGTTTATTTTATTTTATTTTTTGTGAAATTTATAATATCCTTTCTAACATATTCTTTTTGAAACTTATAAACTCTTTCATCCAAAAGTTTATCGAACACTTTTAAAGCGCTTATAGATCCTCAAAAATTTTATGAGATTTTAACAAACTTATAAACTCAACCAAACATCCTCTCTTTTATCACTGCTCAATTTTAAAATTGTTAGGTCTAGTAAGATTTTTAATATTTAAAACATATACTTAGCAATTATATATGTATTACAATGAGTGAATCTTTTACAAATTATCATATTTCTTCTAATTTGCGCACTAACATGTAATTTCATTGTCATAAAAATTGAATCCCGCGGTACTGGGCTTTTCACCGGCCCCTGTTATAAATTGTCGTGTATATATATATATATATATATATATATATATATATATATGCCATTCCTTTTTTTTTTATAGTTTTAGTGTTTATTCTAACTTTCTGGCACGTGAAAATGACCAAAGAATAGTGGCATAAGTGTCATTAAATTAGCCAAATTTGCAGTTTTCGAAATTAATTAAGGGTAAGAAATTTAGGTAACGGCTACTTTACTATGAATCATTGAATAATTTTTACTTTTTTCTATTTATTTTTTATTTTAATTTAGTCGTGGGCTGCCCCGCATGTAAACAAATAATATGTTTGCTATTTTAGTGAGGATTAATTACATTGTGCACCCCTCAATTATGACATAGTCAAATTCGCTCCTTAATTCTAGATATTATGGACTCATTGCTTAAGTTTCAAATTTTCATTGATCACTACTAGAGTTGGGCGTTCTGGTCGAGTACCCAAACAAATGGATATTTTTGGGTCAGGTATCCAAACAAATTAATAATCCAAATTACAAGTCAGGTATCTAAAATTTTAACTACTTTCTTCATTTGAACCATTTTCCCTACTCGAATTTAAAGACTTTTTTCACAGTCAATAAAAAAGTAGTAGTAGAAGAAGAAAATCAGGTTTTGGGTACCTGAAAAAATTCGAGTTCGGTCTAGGTGATTATTTCGAGTACCCAACTTGATTAACCCAAACCCGCATTCACCCCTAATCACTACAAGGGACTAAT
>JAOWBU010000619.1:0-25000 GCA_026212405.1 Petrea volubilis
AAGTCAACACTTCTTTGATTTTCTTAATCTAAATGAACAAAGATTAGCTTTAGTTCCGTAGGTAGAAAATCATTACACAAATGTCTGTAGCGATGGCTATTTGGCTCAAAGTGAGGTTATTAATACATTCATTCTGTAATATTACGAGTTCGTAGTCATCACTCACTCGGATTGAGCCCGATTCGAGGTGATATATCAATACGACGAAGTGGAATCCTGCATTCATATCGAGCGCATGCATGAAGGGAAGTGTTGTAGGAGTCAATTAATGCTCGTCGAAGTAAGCAATTCTTGGATATTTTTATGCATAGATATGATCAGAGTCATCAATATGGCTTATTTGTAGCTATAGCTTTTAGGAGCCTCTCAATGCATTTATAGTCATAAAATACGACTCGAGTCATTAATGCATGTGTCTGTATTCAATTTTTGTAAAATTCAAATGGCGAATAACCATCGTGTCTAAATATATTTTCTCTTCATTTCAAGCTTTTTGACCATTTTCAATTCTTAGGGTACTGAATTATTAAGTTCTATATTAAATTGTAGGCCAATAAAATCCTAGGGATAGTGTTTGCCTAATCTGACTCAATCGTCTTTCGAATAGAAATTTTAGGTGTAGAACAATATTTTCACTTCGATTCACCAAGACATCAATTTATGTGCTCTTGCACACGGGCACACCCACACTCCAATACGAAACCTACTTCGAATTTACTATTTCCTTATCGAACTCAATGACTTCGAACCTTGAATAACTACGTCGATGTAAGTGCTAATATTTATACAAAAAATATAATAAATGGATGAATTTTGCCACATTCGTAATTCATTTGGAGAAAACTTGTAATATATAAAATATGAATTTGTTTTATTATTTTCATTATTATTATTTTGATAAATTATTTGGGTTATGTTTAGTCGTTTACATATGGTGTTTTTGTGCTCCCCACAGATAGGTATAGGATGTCTGAAAAAGTGTGGAGTGACTGCACAAACAAAGCAAAGCGAAAGGGCAGATTAAAGGCCAAAGTAAAACAAGTTGAGGGGAAGCAGCATTGCTTTGATTGATTGATTGATTGATTTGATATGTTGGCTGCGGTGAGCAGTTAAAGCTGAGAGAGAGAGAGAGAGAGAGAGAGAGAGAGCATGCGATATTGCTATTGCTATTTCTCCTTCTTGCCTCATTATAATTCTTCACGAGGTCCGATATATATACCCAACAATTTAAATTTAATTATTATAATATATAATATATGATTAAATTTAAATTATTACGTATACCAATAGGGAGCCAAATATTCGGCGCACATAAAAATTTTCCACATATCATAAATACCAAAAAATTCTTTTATGCATCCTTTTTGAGTTTCTTTTATTTACAAAAAAATTTAACCTATGCAATATCATTAATTCAATTAAAAATAATAAACAAATTGTAATATAATTTTAATTATTTGGTCTACATGTGGAGCCCAACACCAAATTCATACAAAAATTTTCCATAACACCCCCTTCCTCTTTTCTCCTCCGAAATTTTCTCAATTTTTTTGATTCATTTTCATTTTCGTTTTATGGAACAAAAAATTTTCTGCAAAGATTATTAAGCAATGTATTAAAATCATGTTACTGGAATTGTACTCTAAATTTGACTATTTCATTTCTCTAGGCTTTTTTTGCGTTTTTTCTTTTTTTTCTTTCAAGTAATTGGAAAGGCCAAATCCAGAAATGCAATGTCATTTTCTCAATTAAAAAAAATACTATGGCCTATAAAATGTTCCTTTCATCGACTAGGCATGAATGCATACCGGTATTGTTAGTACGCGATTCTTGAAATAATTGACAAGTTTTAAGGTTCCTAACTAGCAAAGTTTAATTTGAAGTATTGAAGACGATTGCAGTAAGCTTAACTACTAAATTATCGTATTGGTGGTTATTTGACCAAAACTCGAGTCGATAATGTCATAGATTATTTGATATTCTACTTTTTTAGAAAGTATCTAATTTATTGGTTTATAAAATATAAATTTTAGTGTATTGTCAAGAACATAAGATGCGGGTTCCTGAAAAATAGGACAACCTTTAGTTTCATTCTGCGAAAATAATGTCATTCTCAAGGGATAATCATAAGAAATGAAAGCAAATATTGTTGAAAGCCTTGCGGGTACTATAACCCCAAAAAGATTTCTCTAGGTCATGTGAAGCAAGTGTGCTTGCGGGTGTGTGGGTGAATGTAGGTGTGTCAGGTAGTGTAAAAATTTTAAAAAAAATAAGTGTAAGAGCGTCTTAAACGTCTAATAAAAAATTATTATATATACAATATTAAATTGTATAAATTCAATACAAAGTAAATTTAAAGGAGCAAAAGCAATTAATTAATTTTATTAAGTGTTACACTTAAATTATATTATTGATAGCCTAATGTGATTAAATGAATTTGTTAGCGTTTTCCACTGCCTACAAAAACTTTTATATATATGTTCGATTTATATATTACTTACTACTTATGATTGGAATTATTATATACTAATTAATTATTTCAGTAAAAAATGATTTAATAAAGTGTTCTAAAAATGTTGGGGGTTTGCCGCATTTAATCCCAATAAACAAAATAATATAAAAGTTTGATTTGAGTGTGATCGAACAAAATATTACATATATGAAACTTATGTTAGAAACTATTCTCACACATGAAACCAAATATATTTTTCCCTGGAAATACATTAAATCAAAAGTGTTCTAAACAAAACAAATACAGTTTTGCTTTTCACACGTTCTCGGAAATTAAGGTGGGGTGTTTGGAATTACTTTTGTTTTTACTTTTGAAAAAGTTGAAGTTGGTTAAAAAATTGATGAAAAATTTAATAAAAGTAGGTAGTATTTGAAAATAAAAGTAACAGTAAGTTAAAAATTGATAGTAAAAGTGGATAATAGTTTGAAAATAAAAGTAAAAAACAGTTAAATATTGATAGTTGATAGTTCAAAAAAATTCAATTTATTTATAAAAATTACAAGAATCACTTTTAAGTTGATAGAAACTGTTTATTCCCAATTTCTTTATTTTTATTTTTTCTCCATTTAATTTAAGCAGAAACTATCAAATCAAACATTCAAAATAACTCTTTTGCAGCCTCAAACACCCTCTAGCCCCCAAATTGCATTTTCCAGAAACACTTTTATCAAATAACGCAAAATAAATGCAAACAGAGCCTTAATTTCATAAGAAAATGCAAAAGAGAAAACAATTTGGATGAGGCAAGAATACATTTTCAAAGGTTTTTAAATTTTTTTTATTCTAATTAATTTTTTAATACTCATGCACTTCGTAAATTAATTATGTGAAATAGACTTTATTATTATCGAAATCGTCCAAAATACGGATACCCGTTATTAATGGGTATCCACTCATTTATTAATTATACCACATTAATAAATGCATCATATCTAATACAAAACTTATAATTGTTTGGGCCCGGAAATTAAAATTTTTTCGTCGATTCGGAGTAGGCTGGTATTGGTCCTTTTCGCTAGGTCAAGATGAAATTAATAAGGCCCAGGTCACTTCGACGCGTACACAGAGGCCTATAGTGGAGGCCCAGGTCGAGGTGAAATCACCGCCCATGGCCCAGTCAGCAGGAATATAAAATAGAGGGAAATATGAGAATTATCAGATCCCTTATTTTAAGGGTTTGTTAGATGGAAATAACTAGTTGGATAAAGATAAGGCAGGTGGTTATACCTGAATATGCCTAAAACAAAGGGTGTGAGCCGTTGGAAATTTAATCCAGATGACATAGCTTAACTGCCATATCCTAGAAATAAGGGAGGCCGTCTGTATCAAGTGGCCAAGTCGGAATAAGATAGGTAGTTCCAAGAATAAAGGGTGGCGGTTGCAGCTTAAAACCTATAAAAGGGAGCTGGATTCACCATTTGAGGGGACATAAAAAATCAACAACAACAATCAATCAACATAACACAACACAACAACTCTCTCAATCAAGAAGTCATCACTTCTCTGATTGTTTTTAGTTTAAAATGAACAAAGATTAGCTTTAGTTTAGTAGGTAGAAAATCGTTACAAGTGTTTGTAGTCATACCTCATTTGGCTCGAAGTGAGGATATCAATGCACTCATTCCGTAACGTCACGAGGTCGTAGCCATCACTCACTCAGATTGGGCCTGGTTCGAGGTAAGATATCAATGCAGCGGAGTGGTACCCAACATTCATATCGATCGCATGCATGAAGAGAAGTACGGACGGAGTCAATCAATGCTCATCGGAGTGAACAACCTCCGAATACACCCATAGGTAGATATGACCGGAGTCATCAATGTGGCCGATTTGTAGCTAGAGTTCTTAGAGATTGCTCAATGCATCTTCGTCATAGATATGACCCAAGCATCAATTCGTGTGTCTGTAATCGAGTCCTGTAAAAGTCCCTGTGGCGAGTAGCCATTGTCTTCGAATATATTTTCTCTTCAATTTAAAGCTTTTTCGACCCTTTTCGATTTTTGAGAGTGCTGAATTGTTAAGTCCTACATTGAGTTGTAGGCAAGTAGAACCTCAGGGGTAGTGTTTGCCTATTCTGATTCAGTCGTTTTTCAGATAGAAGTCTTAGGCGCACCACATCATTTTTTCACTTCGAACCACGTCACTTTTCACTTCAAACCACAAGACTTCCACTTGTGTGCTCCTGCACACTGGCAAGCCCGCACCCGAACGCCAAGAGCCCACTTCGAATTGGTTGTTTTCCTATCGAACTCAGCCGGTTCGAACCTTGAGCTGCCACTTCGGCACGATCAGGAGAAAATTTATGCAAACATATCTTTCTGGCATGCCCGGTGTGACAACACTTCAGTTTTCGAAAAGGTTTTGTCAACATTTAGGCCTTAGAAAGCACGTTTTATTTCAGTTAATTGCATATTTGCATTCTGTATTGAAAAATCACAAAAAATTGAAAATTAAAATTCATAAAAGGTAAGTCATGGCACCACCACACTTAAGGAGCCAAACTCGAGCTGACCTCGGTTCAGAAAGTGAAAGCGAGGCAACCAGTGATCAGAACGAAGAGATGAGTGGACATAATCCACCTCCCAACATTCAAGCTATCATTGACAGGCTCGAGCGAAATCAGAAAGCGCCTGAAGAAGCGCCGACTCAGGAAGCACCTGCCTTGCTGGCTAGAGTGGCCAATTGTGGCGAAGACACATTATATGTGATGGAAAAGTGGATCTTGAAATCCAACCATAGATTCCAGGAGTTGATGGAAAGACAGCGTAGGGAAGAATCGGAGAGGGCCGAACAGATGGCCACCATGTTAGAATCACTCCGAGTAACAGATCCACATTACGGAATGAACTTGCGCAGCGTGGCGGCAAGACTGGACAATATTCCACCGGTGAGAGAACCTCTGCGACGAAATGAGGCCGAACAACATCACAGGCCTGACCATACCGATGCCCGGCCAAAATGATTGAACATTGGAGGTAATCATCGCCGTGGAAGATACCCCAACATGGATACCGGCAAAAAAGTGGTATTCGAATCCAGAGGAGTACTCTTGGAAGGAGAAGGATCGAGCTCCAAGAATCATTCCGACGAGCCTGAAATCCTCTATGCAATGCCATATGTGGCGGAAAGACCCCAACCTGCCACCAATCGAAATGACAACACAGCCGTGTCTCGACAAGAGATACACGAAATATTGCGACAGGAACTAACGAGGCATAAACGATCAGCCTCGCCACCCAGGTATTCTAGACCCTATCTCCCTCATATTGACACGATTCCTTTTCCCCCAAGGTTTAGGCTCTCGATTTTTACGTTGTTTAACGGGGATGGGTCACAAATCACGATCGAACACATTGCTAAATTCACCACACAGTGTGGCGAGATCGGAATGGACGGGGACCTAAAATTGCGTTTGTTCCCGAATTCCTTAATTGGAAAGGCCTTTTTGTGGTACATCAGACTTAGACCTGGGTCTGTTCCCGACTGGCTAACCATGGAGAATCTTTTCCATAGTCATTTCTATCGACTACCCCCTAAGGTATCCATATCGGAGTTAACCAATATGAGACAAATGCCCAGGGAGTCAGCCGAGGAATATATGGCTATAGGAGGCATGCACCTCGAATTAAAAAATAAAATGTTTGGCCAACAATTTGCATCAATTTTTGACTTAATCGGGAATGTCACTGAGTACGAAAAACTGTTAAGAGAAGAGAATAGAAGAGGTCATCATGGCGAGGCCACTCACTATCGAGTAGGTCTAGCCAAAGTTCAAGATGACCTGGTCAATATAGAAAAAGACCAATGGGAGGACGAAGTAGGCCTAGCCCAAGTCGTTTGCCAAAAGAACACGGTCTATCCAACTTTGATAAAGCCGAGGGCGTTATAGCCTCACATCAAGATGCCTCCTGGCATGCTGAATAAGCCAGAGTTCTATTCTGAAATAGAGAGGCGCTATGGTTTTGATGTATCGAAAGCCGAGGCTATTTTTGATCACTTATTGGCTGATGGCAAAATCAAAGTACCAAATGACCATAGAATGGCAATGGCCAAAGAGTTGGAAGGTAAAACATACTGTAAATTTCATATTGCATGGACTCATAACACCAATGATTGTCTGGTTTTCAGGTGGATGATCCAAAGCTGCCTGGACAACGTCACCTTGCGCTTTTTATTGGAATGAATGAATAAGAAAATGAGAATTGACAAAGAAGCATTCCAGACGGAGGGAGTAAACATGGCCAACATTTAGGATGACCCAGTCGAAAAGGAAAACCAGCAGCATGAGCAAGTTGTGACAAAGCTAGAATGGCAATTGGGCCTTTGCGCCAAATGCTATTCCGAAATGGCAACAATGCCATGGGTCTATCTAACGGGAGCTTACTATCCCTGGGCCAATCCCATCGCCAGCTTTTTCATGGTTCCACAACCGCCTATGGTGCCATATCCCCCTTACATGCTCGGGGGGCATTGTGTCAGTGGCGGTCCATTGTGAGAAAAGTGGAATAAGAGAGATCGAAGTTCACCCCGAAGGGTCGACAGAAGTGATAAAAGTAGGCACTCTCTAACCCACCTCGAAGACATAAACCAACTCGAGAACCGGTTCATTCCAGGTTCATTAAATCGCCAGCAGTCCAGGAAGGACGCTGGACAACAGTAAGGCATCCCAAGTTTCTTAGCGGAAGAAGTCCTCGAGAGATGATGCGAACACAATACCTGGAGATACTTGCGACAATGCAAGGAAGTTGAGATACTCAAAAAGGAAATGACGAAACCCATCAAGGGTAAGGCAGTGATGTCAGTAGAGCCAAGAAACCAGAAAATCACCCTCGACCGACATTCAATCGAAGAGAAAGATTGCTGATCTAATAATATTGGAAAGTGATGAATCAAAGAACGATATTCCAAGCAGACCAGAAGGTGTCGGAGAGGAGGATCTACTGAGTGAATGGATCGTAAAGATGGAAGAACTAAACCAGATCTAGAAGGAGTTGCCAATCGAAACCATGGACGTACCATCATCCAGTGGCGACGTTGTCAACAAGGAGTGCAACATGGTATGGGCTAATCGTGGTTCTCAGGATAACATGGGAGAGAGCAGTGAGGTATGGGACGACAATAAGCAATTCCGCCAAGCACTAACCGGTGGCTTTCTTTGTGAGCAATTCCGAACAAACAGTCCAGAAGAGTAAGACAGTCAAAAAGATCAAGGCTTTGTTCCAAAAGCCTCCGCCAAGCATGGCGAAGCATGTAAAGCCCCTCTTCGTGGCTGGCCATCTCAATGGCAAATCTATTGGAAGGATGCTGGTGGATAATAGAGCCGCAGTAAATATTATGCCTCTCCAAACCATGAAGCGCATCAGAAAAGAGAAGGATGATCTTCTCAAGACAGATGTGGTGATCAGCAATTTTACAGGGGGAAAAGCAGACATTATGGGTATACTGCCTATTGAAGTCAGTATCGGAAATAAGACCGTCACCTCTGCATTTTTCGTTATAGACGTGAAGACTTCGTACAATGCCTTGCTAGGAAGGGACTGGATCTATTCCGCCATGTGCATCCCGTCAACTTTACATCAGTTTTTAGTATTTTTGGGAGATGGCGAGAATGAGCCAGAGATGGTGAAGGCAGAAGAAAGGCCTTTCATGGCTAATGTGAATGTAGTAGAAGCTAGATATTACTCCGACAATGTCGGACCCTATAGGTTTATCGGACAGGACAAATATGGCCGTCCGCTTTGTGCCACTTCATCTGTGGCGCCAGTTAGTTTAGAGGTAGCAATGACTAAAGAGGTTAGCAATGGCCGTCCGCTTTGCAACATCGAAGAAAGACCGCTTTCTATGTTTCAAGATATTGATCATGAATAACGTCGATATAGATGAAATTGTAATAATTTCGGGTAGCATCGGATCAATAATAATAAATAAAACTTTGGCCTTATTGGCCAAGGACCTTTCCGATTACTATAGTTGTAATGCGGATGTAATCTATGAGCATGATCAAGATCTCACTTAGACAGATAAGATCACGCTAAAAGAATTAAGTGCTGCTCCGGCAAAGCTCGATGACGTTAGGATTCAGGTTCAAGATCCTGTCATCGAAGTGGAGCTTGATAATGAAAACGATCATAGGCCCACATACATTAGTGCTTTACTAAGCCCTGAAAATAAAGAGGTCATGATCGACATACTTAAAAAATATAAAGACGGTTTTGCGTGGAATTACGATGAAATGCCTGGCCTCAGCAGGGACTTAGTGGAGCATCAAATATCCATTTTGCCTGGGTTTAAGCCATGAAAACAGCCTCTTAGATGGATGTCCGAAGAAGTTTGTGTGTTAATCAAAGAGGAGATTCAAAGACTCCTTAAGGCAGACTTTAACGAAGTGGCCAGATACCCTGAATGGGTGGCCAATGTCGTGCCAGTCATAAAAAAGAATGGCAAACTAAGGATTTGCATAGATTTCAGGGACTTGAACTTGGCGTCTCCAAAAGATGAGTACACGATGCCAATGACTGACATGAGTTCCTGACTCTTGTCGACGGCAATGAAGGATATAATCAGATCTTCGTAGCCAAAGAGGATATCCCGAAATTGGCATTCCAATGCCCGGGCGGCATTGGTACCAGCGAGCTATGAACTGCATCTTTCATGACTATATGAATGACTTCGTTATGATCTACATTGACGATCTTATTATTAAGTCTACCAGCTTTGCTCAGCATTTAGAGCACCTGGTTAAGGCCTTTGAGAGGATGAGGAAGTTCCAGTTGAAGTTGAACCCGCTGAAATGCGTGTTTAGAGTGGCCGCAGGCCATTTTCTTGGGTTTTTAGTACATAAGAAAGGAATCGAAGTGGAGGCAAACAAGGCGAAGGCCATCCTGGCCGCCCAGCCACCTCGAACCAAGAAAGAACTTCAGCAGTTTCTTGAAAAGGTCAATTACTTGATAAGGTTTATTTCGAACCTTGCAGGCAAGACCAAGATTTTGTCACCCTTATTAAAGTTAAAGGACCATGACCACTTCGAATGGTCAGAAGAACATGGGTAGGGATTCGATAGGATCAAGAAAGCTTTGATTTCCCCTCCTGTGATGATGCTGCTACGGAAAGGAGAACCACTTATGAAGCCATGGGTTCTGCAATTCAACGGGTCTCGAACGGACAAAGCATCCGGGGCTGGTATAGTTGTCATCTCACCATCAGGAATCAAGACTAGCATGGCAGTCCAGTTTGATTTCCTATACACCAACAATCAGGCCGAATACGAGGCTTTGATCCTTGGATTAGAATTACTACGTGAGTTAGGAGCATTTAGTATCAACGTGACTGGAGACTTCTAGCTCGTCATTAAGCAGATCCAGGGTACCTTCCAGTGCCGAAACCCCGTCCTTGATAGGTATATCTCCACGGTTAATGCTTTACTAATGGAGTTCGACGAAGTAACATTTCAACATGTGGCTAGGAAATCTAACTTTGAGGCCAATGAGTTGGCTCAAATAGCCACTGGAGCAAAATTTCCCAAAGGTTGTATGGCTGCTAGGTACACCATTACAAGGCAGGCCTACCGCTTTCATCTCAAAAGAACCAATGCTTGCGCCATAGAAAGCACCATGAAACAACATGAAGATTGGCGCAAACTAATATTAAGTTATTTGAACGATTCTTCTCAGGTAACACCTCGACGAATCAAGATGAGGGCCACTAATTACGTGGTCCTAAGAGATAACTCGTTGTATCGTCGAAGTCATGATAACATTCTCTTGCAGCGCGTCGGACAGGATGAGGCGATGAAAATCATGATGGAAGTCCACGAGGGAGTATGTGGAGCCCATCAAAGTGGCCACAAGATGGCATGGTTGATCAAGCGATATAGCTATTTCTGGCCAAAAGTGGTGCAGGATTGCCATTGGCTAGCCAAAGGTTGCGAAAAATGTCAGCTATATGGTCCAATTCAGAGGGTGCTAGCGGAGGAAATGAGTTTAATAATCAAACCTTGGTCATTTCGATATTGGGCTATCGACCTGATAGGGGCCATTTTTCCTCCCTCTTCGAAGCAGCACACCGATATTATCACCGCCACTGACTATTTTATTAAATGGGTGGAGGTTGTTCACCTCAAGCAAACCGATCAAGGAACGGTAGTCAGGTTCATCAAAGAGCACCTAGTGCATAGATTTGGAATCGCTCAGACTATCATAACAGATAGGGAAACCATGTTCACAAGGTCCGAAATTCAGGCCTTTGCTGCAGAATATGGCATCCAGCTCACACATTCCACGCCGTATTATGCACAAGGGAATGGACAAGCTGAATCCACCAACAGAACTTTAAAGAATACCATTTCAAAAATGGTGGAGGAAAATCCCAGAGCATGGCATCTATTGCTCTCCGAAGCCTTGTGGGCTTATTGAATGAGCAAACACACAGGCACAGGGACTACCCCATTTCGACTCACCTATGGCCACGACACAGTCTTGCCTATAGAAATCAACATGAGATCTGCACGAATAGCTCGACAAAATAATCTCACTACTAAAGAATACCATTACAAAATGGTAGATGAACTAGACGCTGTAGAAAGCATCAGAATACAGGCACTAGATTCGATCGAGGCTCAGAAAAAGCAAGTTGCTAGAGCTTACGATAGAAAGGTCAAGGCCAAGAGATTTCAGATTGGCGACCTTGTGTGGAAAGTCGTCTTCCCTTAGAAAAAAAGACGCGATGTTAAGAAAACGGAGCCCCAACTGGAAAGGCCCCTTTTCGATCCATTCAATAACCAAGGGAAGAGCCTATTTACTGGAAAGCATGGACGGGAACTTGCTCAGAGATCCGATAAATGGCAAGTATTTGAAGAAGTATTACCCTACACTATGGGAAACGTTGTCATTAGAACGTCGAATTAGTCTAAGTCAAAATGGCCTCTAAGGGCAATCACACTTAGAATTTTTTGCTCTTTTATCTATTGCGATTCAGTTATGTTATTAATACGATTAGGTGATTTCTTTTCCACAAGTGAAATGTTTTTTGAAGGAATCTTGATACAAGCGAACCAAGTAACATGATGAGATAAGATAGATCGAAAGAAATCAGAGTGACTGCATGCAAAATTGAGCCAAGAATGGCCTAAAAGTTTTACGAGCAAGAATAACACAAAAATTGCTTTGGCAACAGGTTGCCATTTCGAATGGCACGCAGGCCGCAGAGCTAAAAATTCTTCAAGATAGTTAGGCAGCAGGGGCGTCTTTTTCTTGAGCTGTGCCACTTGGTCCAGCCGCCTCATTTGCGGGCTAGCTAGACGTTGAAGTCGCCTCCGCCAAATGACCAACCCCGTACCCTCCTGCTCCACTGGCCCTTGGGGTCCCTTCACCTAGAAAATCGGTTCGCAATCGGGCAAAGAAAAGATGCAAGGAGGTAGTCACCTCGTCGAGCTCAGTAGAGGCAGCCTCGACCTATCGCTTTCGTTCCAAGTCCCTCTCCTTAGCTTGCTGGTAGGCCTTGATCTGTTCATCGAAACCAGCTTTGAGCTCTTCGACTTCATGGGAAAGATAGAGCAATTATTGGTCCACCTCTTCGGTGAGCTTCCGTAAGCATTCCATCTTGACAACAAGGCCCGCTCATGTGGTAGACAACTGCAGCTGTCGTTCAGCTCTCTGGTTCAATTGAACCCGAAGTGTTTTCAGATCCCCAACCAGAGGGCCAGTATTGGAAACATGAGGAGTTTAGATAAAGGCGTGGCTACTTTCGCATTTTGTTCCCAGACTAGGGAGATTTCTTTCAAAATCCTCATAAAATCGCCTCTTACTGGGGGCCATGGTGAGGCGAGCAACCTCCCGCAGAATCTCGTCGATAATATTCTTTTTCGTCCCGAAGATAGCAGGAGCATATTCAGAGTCCACCCCTGCGAGGAGCCTTTTGAGCTCCTGGATACGAGCGTCTGAGAGGTGCGTGGCCATTTCAGGAATAGGGACATCCCCCAAGATGGAATCTAGCAGATCCACCGTTGCCTTGGTACTACTTAAAGGAGTTGAACCCGACAATGATTGAGGGGAGATTGCCTGTGGGAAAAAGAGGAGTCATAATAAACGAGCTAACAAGGGACGATGGCACTCAGCAAGGGAGTAGTATTACCTGAGAGCTACCCACAGAGGTTTTTGGCAGTGAAGAAGCCGTAGAAGGGACTTGGGCGACAGGCTAAGCAATAGGCTGCGGAAGTCGAAATTAGAAAAGGATATGACTGAATAAGCAGGGATAGGCTAAATAAGACATCACCTCAGTGACCTTGACAGAGGGAGGATGGGGCGGCATATCCATCCTTTTGGATGTACGATTGCTTGGAATATCAGCAGGTGAGTATCCCTCTGCAGTAAGGTCAGCATGAATCTAGTCGACAGTCTCATTGACGTCTGTCTCTTCAGAAGGTGATTCTTCAGCACTCTTTGCCTGACGGATGGTAGAAGCAGAAGGAGTACCAGTGGGGGGAAGTTCAGAAGCAGAAGCAAGCATCATCGGACGCCTTTTCGTCGCTATTTGCTTAACACACGTTAGCCTTGGGCCATCATCGGTTGAAATGGTATGTTTGCTTCGACGAGGGGCCTATAAAGGAAAGAAATCAACACGGTGAAAAACGGAAAGATAAAATCAAAAGAAAAATACCTGGTTGAAGGCGTCCGATTCATCGTCGTCAGAGTCAGGCACTTCGATCACGCCCTCAACCTTTGTGGAATGAAAGTGTCGGGCAGAACGGCGAGTACCCATCTAAACAGGAGCTGGCATAGGGGTAGGATTAGGGAGCGGAATGGGAATTCCAGCTAGAATAGCAACGGCAGCGGTCACCATGGCTTCTGTTTTCTTGCGGGAACCTAGAACCAAAATAAGTAGAGATTCAGCAACAGTATAAAGAAAGACCAAGACAGAGTGAGTGGGGATAAAGGTAATACCTTCCCCTTCTATGGTCACTGCATTACTCTGAAAAGGGGCAGCGAGTCCAAAGAGCTCAACCCTATGAACTCCCACGGGGTCATCAGCAAACAAGCCGCTGAAAGTAACCTCGTCATGGAAGCTCATGGGCCTTTCAATGGGAAGGTTGGGGATAATCACCCAAGGGATAAAATCAGGTAAAAGGGGGCCAGTTAAGTATAATGGTTTGTAAAAAGTGGACCAATGCGGGGTCTTGTCCTATAGTCTTTTCCTAGCGGTATTAAAATGCTCTTTTGCCTTAACTATCATTTTTTCTTTCTTTTCGACAAACGTAACTGAGGCTTGCCTAATGCATAAGTCGCTATGAAGGGAATTCCAAGTAACATTACAAAAGTGTTCGAATTTCTCAATACCTTTTTTGCCCGTGACAGATTTGACGAGCATGTCTTCAGGGAAGGGCACGTCAATAGCAACCTTTAGGGGCACAGTCGAGAAAGTGAAACGGACCACGGCCGCATGAGTGGGCTTAGATATCCATTCCACTGGGTCTGGAAGGCCGGGGTAGCTCTAGGGTCTCTAGCAAAATAGGTGAATTCGAATTCGCTTAAGCGACGCATCTGTTAAGCCCCTGAAGACGCCGGTGCCTCGATTTTTGTATTTGTTTAGTTTGAAACATGACGAGTTAATCGTCATGACCAGAGCGGGCAAAGATTGAATAAGGACGAATTGACGTGCCATATAATGAGGAGCATACGGCATAAGGCGGCTGGAAACCATATTGTCAAAACGAAAATAATATGGCAAGTCTCTAGCAGTGAGGAAGGAGGCCCGTCACCTTTGATCGCTAATGTGGAAAGAATGAGACCCATTGCGGTAGAACGCCGGGTCACCGCTGCAAAGCACGTCCCACTCTGGTATGCTACCATCTCGCGGGAGGTAGAAGCGGACGAAGGCTCGTTCGGGATTGGCGACCGAAATAGTGGTACGCGTCAAAAAATTTGCAAAACGTTCCTTTTCCATCCTCATGCTAGTGGTTTTGGCGCACAAATGAGGGAAGTAGGCTTGAAGCCACATTTGCACTAGCCAAAGACCCCCATGATGAATTTCCCTCTTTCTTGGGTCTTGCCTCACCTTCACGAACTTGTGCGGACCCTTGTAAATAAAAGCCAGCACGGCTGGACCCAGGGCCAAATCAGCACCCGCGCCCCATAGCCCCTGCTATGTATTAAAATTCCATGGTTTGTTGGCAAGATTAGCTGCAGAAAACATATCTACACAGCCACAGTGCCAAAAATCGAACGTGTTCTTCATCAAAGACTGGGGTGGCTTTGTTGACGAAATGGGATATGATGTGCCCATAGCTGGTCATGGGTTTGCTCTCGCGGGATAGATGGGAATTCTCTAGTATATCAATGTCGTCGTACCTCACTTCGACACCGATAGGACAACCAGACGAACGAAAGCCTGCCAGTTACTCCAAATCAAGAAGAGTTAGAGTCATGAGGCCTGTGGTGAAGTGGAAAGTATTGTCGATTCTGCATCAAAATGGCAGCGCCGCCTGCAAGAACCCCATGCCAAGAGAATAGGGGGTTTTTGAAACTTGAATGGGCTTATAAATCCCGATGCTCTTCCACAGTTGGCCATGGACAGCTTCAACGCGGGCGCACCATTTTACAAAATCACGGTAAACAGAGGAGTTGGGCGACCATGACCAGTTGCAAACAGAGGTGCCGAAAACATGGCCCGTTGGATATGGCAAGCGCTCTTCAAAGCAGGTAAGGTCGCAAGAATGGTCTCGGGGGACTTTCCCGTTGATGGTGGGGCCCAAATAGTGGGAACCCTCGTAAGAAAAGCTGGTTGATCCTGGGGACGCCATTACTGATTGTGATGAAATTAGGGTTTAGAAATTGGGGAAGATGGGTGAGAAGGATGGTAAACGTAGCCGGTGAAAAGTGACAGGTTTTTAAAGTCAAAAATTGACAGCTGAAAGAGTCTTGAGAATTCTGGGGATAAACACGTGAAGATTAGAGAAGATAAGAAATTAGGAATTGAAGGGTAAAAAGAATCCCAAACATGGGTGGACACTGGGTAAGAAATGGCTAGTATCGAGAAACTCAAAGGACGCCATCATGGTGGCGCCAGTAACAACCGTAATTCAAAACAACAGAAAAAGAGAAAAATATATAAATTATATCCAGGAAGGAATAAATGAAGAATGCTGCAGAAGGTTCAATAGTGACATTCTCATGGCCTGGTGACCAAACATTAATGGCAATGTGAAGGCCATGGCGTTTGCAGCAGTATGTCGTTTGCAGCAGTATGGCATTTGCAGTATGTCGTTTGCAGCTTGAAACCTATAAAAGGGAGCTGGATTCACCATTTGAGGGGATATAAAAAATCAACAACAACAATCAATCAACACAACACAACAACTCTCTCAATCAAGAAGTCATCACTTCTTTGATTTTTTTTTTTGTTTAAAATGAACAAAGATTAGCTTTAGTTCAGTAGGTAGAAAACCGTTACAAGTATTTTTAGCCATACCTCATTTGGCTCGAAGTGAGGATATCAATGCACTCATTCCGTAATGTCACGAGGTCGTAGCCATCAGTCACTCGGATTGGGCTCGGTTCGAGGTGAGATATCAATGCGGCGGAGTGGTACCCAGCATTCATATTGAGCGCATGCATGAAGAGAAGTACAGACGGAGTCAATCAATGCTCGTCGAAGTGAACAACTTCCGAATACACCCATAGGTAGATATGGCCGGCGTCATCAATGTGGCCGATTTGTATCTAGAGTTCTTAAGGACTGCTCAATGAATCTTCGTCATAGATATGACCCAAGTCATTAATGTGTATGTCTGTAATCGAGTCCTGTAAAAGTCCGTATGGCGAGTAGCCATCGTCTTCGAATATATTTTCTCTTTGATTTAAAGCTTTTTCGACCCTTTTCAATTTTTGAGAGTGCTGAATTGTTAAGTCCTACATTGAGTTGTAGGCAAGTGAAAGCTCAGAGGTAGTGTTTGCCTATTCCGATTCAGTCGTTTTTCAGATAGAAGTCTTAGGCGCACCACATCATTTTTTCACTTCGAACCACATCACTTTTCACTTCAAACCACAAGACATCCACTTGAGAGCTCCTGCACACTGGCATGCCCGCACCCGAACGCCAAGAGCCCACTTCGAATTGGCTGTTTTCCTATCAAACTCAGCCGATTCGAACTCTGAGCTACTACTTCGGCGCGACCGAAGAAAATTTATGCAAACAATAATGTATCTAATGCTTTACGAATAACCTTTTAAAGTTGATCCAAAATTTGAAAAAAAAACTTTTAAAATTACAGTGCTTTTTTATGGAAAGCGGCATATTATAATTAATCAATTAAATTCATTACTATTGTCAGATGAAGAATCACCAAATATCAAAGATATCAACACACACACACACACACACACACAAAGAAAGTATTATCTAGTTAAAAAATATATAACTAAAACAATACATGCATTCATGATCACTCGATTGTATTTTTTTTTCTTTTCAAAACCAAGTCGTGAGACACACTCGAAAGGCAACTTCAAGAGAAAGTACTTACGATCTGCATTTAGATAGGGAATCATGAATTATATATGTTTATTGAGCGCACAAATTAATATTAAAATCACTTTAAAACTATTTTACGTGACAATATAAGGATATATATCTATGTACGAGACCTGAAGTTTGCTATGAAAAAGTCGAATTAATTAATTAGTGTTTGTTTGGGCCTAAAAAATAATTTTTTGTATAAATTTAGAATGGGCCAATTCGGGTCATACTGAAAAGGAATAAATAGAGTTCAAGTCATTTTGACATAGAATAAAGTCGGCATGTGTCAAAGTCAAGGCTAGAAATTGTTTTAACAGGCCCATAGCCTAATTGATAAAAAAAAATGAAACTAAAAACAAAAATAAGGATAAATTAAATAAGGCCAAGTCAAAACTAATCCTTATTTTCAAGAGTTGTTAGGATAAGAAACACCCAATGGCTAAAAATAGACATTGTTATAATTAAACATGCCAAAAATAAAGTCGATGCGGGTTTGAATAGTTAAAGCTTTGGACAGAATGATATAACTATCATGGCAAGAATAAAAGTGGATCATCCATCTCGAAGGGACAAGTTGAATAAGTCATCCAGCTCCAAAAATAAACAAAAGATGGTTGCAGTCTCAAGCCTATAAAAGGCATTTGGATTCAACTAGTGCAACATCATCATCGATCAACTTCAATCAAGCAGTTTATACTTCTTTGATTCTTTTAGTCCAAATGAACTGAAACTAGCTTAGTTCATAGGTAGAAAATTATTATGCAAGTGTTCGTAGCCATGCCCATTTGGCTTGAGATGAGATTATCAATACGTTCACTGCATAACGTTACAAAGTTGTAGCGTCACTCACCCGAGTTGGATCCAATTCGGGATAAGATGTCAATGCGACCAACTGGAATCCCATATTCAAGTCGAGCACATACACGAGAAGGTGTAGCCAAAATTATCAATGTTCATAGGGTAGTATAATTCTTTTAATGCATTCGAGTATGGCCATAGTACGGAGTCATCAATGCGTCTTATTTGTGGTCAAAGTTCCTATCAGTCTTTCAATACATTTAGGTTGTAAATATGATCCGTGTCATCAATGTACTTGCTTGTAGAGAAAGTTTGTATTATCTATGGCGAGTAGCCATCGTCTTTCAATGTATCTTCTCACTTTGAATTTTCAGACCCTTTTCGATCTTTTGGATACTAAATTTAAAGTCCTATATGAAATTGTAGGCACATAGAACTTTAAAGGTAGTGTTCGCCTACTCCAATCCAATTGGTTTTTGGATAGAAATCTAAGGCACAATTCATCGAAATCAAATCAAATAGGCTTCAACTCATGTGTCCTTCATACACTAGCACGCCCGCATTAAATGTAAAGCCCATCTTGAAGTTATTGCTTTCATATCGAATTCAGTGATTTCGAATCTTAAGTATAACATATAAAATTGATGCACCTGGGGGACCGTGTCTAGCTTTTCAATCGGTGTGGTTGTCGAAATATTATGCAAACATATAATTTTGGCACGCCCAGTGGAACTGTATTGAAAGTGTCAAAAAGGTTTCGTCTATATATGGATTTTAGCAAGTGCGCTTTATTCTATTCTATTGCATATTTGTATTCTTTATTAAAAAATCACAAAAAAGAATCAGTGCAGGGCTGCGCTTGGAGCCAAACCAAAAGTGGCGGTACCGAAAGTGAAAACAAGGTGGATAATGATCCCAACGAAAGAGGTGGACACAATCCACCTCCTAACATTTAGGTAATCATTGACAGACTCGAACAGAATCGAAGAGTATTTGAACAGGCGCCAATTCAAGAAGTACTTGTCTTATTTTCCAGAGCGGCTAACTGTAGGGAGGATGCATTGTACGTCATGGAGAAATAGATTGTGGAATCTAATTGTAGGTTCCAGGAGCTCATGGAGAAACAACGGAAAGAAGAATCAGAGAGGGCCAAACTCATGGCCTCTATGTTGGAGTTACTCTGAATGTCTGATCTACATTACGAACCTACGCAGCATGGCAGCGAAGATGGATAGCATTCTGTCAATAAGGTAACCTCCATATCAAAGTGAGGCCGAACAACAACACATGCCAGAGTTGGCTGATTTATGGTTATATAGACTAAATTTTGGAGGAAACCCTCGCCGTGCAAGACTTGGCTTTAATTTTGGCACTAGTAAGAGAGTGGCTTTTGAATCCAAGGACATACTCTTGGAAGGGGAAGGATCAGGTTCTAGGAAGCATTCTGATGAACCTGTCATACCCTAAGCAATACCATGCGGAATGGATAGGGGCCATCCAGCCACGATTCAGAATGACAACACAACCGTGTCTCATCAAGAGGTATAGGATATGTTGCGATAAGAGCTTGCGAGTCATAAGTGATAAGTTCGTAATTCTACTTGATTTTTATGTTTATTTTATTAGACTTATCATGTATTTTTCTCTATTCGAGCCTTATTATACGCAAATTTGAGTTAAACCGTTGTTTTGCAGGTTAGAAGGGAAAATACCAGCAAGGACACGAAAAATTGAAGTCAAGAGTTGGGTATGTAGATAAGATATTTTGAATATCAACCCAATTCAAGCTATTTAGAGAAGAAACGAGCTCGTATGAATGAGTACATATGCAAGATATTTCGAGTATGTACTCAGTTCCAGTTATCAGAGAGATAAGCGAATCTGTAAGTTTGAGTATGTACCCAAAATATTTTGGGTACGTACTCAAATTCCGCCACAACAATTAAAAACTTTCCTTATTTGATTAGGATTATAATTAGGAAGGCGATTCTAGATGATTTTCTACCCCTTTTAAGTCCAGATACAGTCACAAAACTCAGGATCACATTTTTAGCTAGGTTTTTGGAGATTAGAAAACCACTCTTTCAATTTTCATCTATTTTTTATCTAGTTTTGGGGATTTTTGAAAACGGAAGAAGGAAGGAATTAAGAAACGAATGAAGAACGACCTTTGGAGAGAAGTTTATATCTGAATTCTCCACCAAATAAGTTTATTTCTTCTACTTCATGGATTCCTTTTCAGATTTCGTTCTTGTTTTTTTAAATCCATCATGAACTAAATTAATTGTTAAGTGTAAGGGATGGTATAATTTTTCCTTTTTCCTATTCTATGAGAATTATGTGGATGTGAATGATCTGGTGTGTTTGGTGTGTAAATTTGGTTTAATGGTCATAATGCGTGATCGGGCTTGATCACCCCTAGTTATTGATTTAAGAATTGTTGATAAGGTCGAGAGACGATTAGCGATTGTTGCTTTGATTAAACTAAATCAATCGATATTAAATTGCATGAGAATGAGTTTAATATTAATTGAGCCCTAAGGCAATGTTAAATCTTATATAAATACTTCCTAGTGCTTGGATTAATTGAGTGAGAACCCGTTAGTTTTAGGCCTAGAAAGGATTGTATGTGATGATTCTATGATGCTCGAGAGAGATTGTAGATATATTAGTTCCCGGCTTCACACAACCATGAAACCATTTAGTCCAAGGATTGGATTTGAATAGGAATTGGATTAATAAACCTACCTTGCACTTGAATTTCGCCATATTGGATATTTGTTTCACTTTTAATTTTGTTAGAGTTATTTTATATGTTTAGTACTTGATTTGACTTTAGTTTTGAGTTAGAAAACAAACCCACTCCACAATCGTTTAATTTAGCTAAGCAAAACAAGTTACTTTCATGGGCCAAATCACAATTCCCGTGGGATTCGATACTCTACTCACTTTATATTACTTGTACGATTGCGTGCATTTGTGCAACCCCATCAATAAGCGGTCAGTCTTGCTGCCCAAACACTCTCGTCCATATCCCTCAAAAATCGACTCGATTCCTTTTCCCAAGGGGTTTAGGATTCTTGTTTTCACATTGTTTAATGGAGATGGATTACAAACCAAAATTGAACATATTGCTAAATTCATTAAAGAATAGGGATAAATATTTTTTACCATCCAAACTTTTCGTGTTTTTGGACTTTACCATATAAACTCTTTTTTTGTTTACCGTTTGCCATCTAAACTTTGCGTTTTTTTATATATTACCATCTAAGGGCATTTTCCGGTGGAATATTCCATCGGAATTCCATCACATGCATGTCACGTTACTTTAAGTAAGGTTAAATGCGTCATTTTACATAGGATAAATACTTTTAACCCTCCAAACTTTTTGCATTTTGGGACTTTACCATATAAACTTTTTTGTTTTTGGTCATTTGCCATCTGAACTTTGCGTTTTTTACATATTACCATCTAAGGGCATTCACATGTATGTTATGTGACTTTATTCAGCTGAAATGACGCATTTGCCCTTAGCTCCACCGAAAAATGTAATGTGTAAAAAAATGCAAAATTTAGATGGTAAATGGTAAAAAAAAAATTCATATGGTAAAGTCCAAAAACACGAAAAGTTTGGAGGGTAAAAAATATTTATCCCTAAAGAATATGAACATAAATATGATCAACGAATGAAGTAATATTTTTGTGATTGATGAATGAGAGAATTAACATTTATAAGGAATTACTTTCTATTATATAGCAGTCTCACGGAATCTTAGTTTTTCTGTTAGAAATGTCAAAAATAAAGGAATGTTAACTTTTGCGAAAATAAAATCCAGTAATTATAAAGTGAGCACAATTAGCTACACATGCATATGGACGTGAGAATTTCTATGATTTACTGATTTATCTGCACTTGCATCATTTTGATGCGACTTACTTGATATGGATATTCACGCTGATGAAAATCGAAAGTATTAATTAACCATTAAACGCAAGGCTAGCTATAGTATTATAATGTGATAGAGGTATAATTATGTAATATTGTTTATATCACCTAAAGTTGGAATGACCGGCCACTTTTCCACCCATGTCTTTTATGTTGATATCATAATTAGGCCATAACAACCACACAAAATCAAAATATAAACAAAAAAAAAAAATCACTTTGAGTCCCACTATTGGTTCGTAAGGTTGGATCATAATTCGAATCATCAAACTCAAGCGACATCACAATTGGTTAGTCAGGTCAATCCACTTTGACTCAACATAGTGCTAACTTTGGACTTGTTCGGACAGCGGATACTCAAAATTATGCCAGATCATGATACATCATTTGTTAAGGCCGGCCTTAATACCATAAATATAGCCTAACTATTCACAAATGTATATTACAAGTAATATTATACCATTGATTTATTAGCTCGTATAATGAACTCAATTATACTGATTTGAACATTACAAGGTTTTTCGTTCGAAGTGATAATATGTTTTCAAGAATTCTAACCTTGAACCGTTTCAAACGGAAGATTTGTATCCAAACCTTTACCTCAAGTCTCAATCCTCTACATTTGGAAGGAGTATAATATTCTCACATTCAAGTCAAATAGCTATGGTACAAGGTCAAAGTCAAGAAAACAACGTGGATACAAGGAACAACGTTGAATCGACTATGTCATTTGTCAACAATGTATGAATTATATGACCAATAAAGAGTTGTCTTGCTAGGGTTATTTTTTTTTACACTTTCTAATGCACATAGCACAATTAATTAGGCATTAGCCCTAGGCCACGTGCTGAGCAAATAATTATGCACCCGACAAGCTTAATTAGATCCCCTTATCAAGATGAAAAAGAGGCCGACAAAAATAATGAGCTCTTTTAAACTGTCCTAAACAACTGATCATGGCTTGAATAATTAACTAGACACGTACGTAGTTGAAGATGATAATATATCTTGAAAATCATGTGTTAGATTGCTAACTTTCACGACCTTTCTGATTTCAAGATATTTGTTTTCCAAAGCAAAACGGTAATAAGATTCTAATCTTCATAGCGTTAATTAATTTATCAGCTCGGGTTTAGGCAACCACAAGTTTCTAGCATATGGATTCTAGAACGGTCAATATTACATGTACGGGTAAATTTCATTTTCCTAATTTCAACCGTCTATCAATATATGTAATAACATGTATCATTGAGGGTAATAAAAAAAGTTATACGAAAGTGTTATAGTAAATTCGAACTAAAGATAAATAGTGACCTAATTATATTCTAGTTTATCCAATTATGCATTTATTTAGACATTTATTTAAGCACATAAATGTTGGGTGTATTTTATAATTTAGGAGCGTACACTTAGTTTTCAAGCATTGTGCATCATGAAACAATTAGTGCTTTAAAAGTAATGTTTTTCTATTAAGGGCAAATTATACTGACCATCCCTGAGGTTAGACTAATTTATGAAAAATCCCTTACTTTTTCAAAAATGACCAAAAACCCCCTGAGATTATACCCATATTATAAATTTATTTCAATTTTCGAAAATACCCCTTCCCCCTTTTTTGGGTGATTTACACTGACCATCCATGAAGTTACGCTAATTTACGAGAAACCTCATGTGGTTTCAAAAATTACCAACAATAGTACAACTAGCACCTACTTAGGTTGACTTATCAATAATATTAATTCCTTTTCTTTCCCTTTGTAATATTGTTATCATAAAATTTTCATGTAATAGATTTGAAAAAACAAACGTGATTCTTTATTCAAATAAATATTTTCAATTTATTCCGTATTAGCGATAATATGTCACACTTGATGTGTTGGTAGATACTTTTAATGCATTAAATTCAGAATATTTATTTGAATAAATAATCACATTTTTTTTTTCAAATCTATTACATGAAAATTTTATAATAACAATATCACAGAGGAAAAAAAAAGGAATTAATATTGTTGATAAGTAAACCTAAGTAGGTGCTAGTTGTAATATTTGTATAATCTCAAAGGGTTTTTGGTAATTTTTGAAACCGTAGGGGGTTTCTTGTAAATTGGCGTAACCTCAAGGGTGATCAGTGTAAATCATCCAAAAAAGGGGAATGGGTATTTTCGAAAATTGAAATAAGTTTGTAATATGAGCATAATCTCAGAAGGTTTTTGGTCATTTTTAAAAAAGTATGGGACTTTTTATAAATTAGCCTAACCTCAGGGATGGTCAGTGTAATTCGCCCTTCTATTAATAAGTGTAGGGGTGATGGTTTTTATCCTCTAATAAAATTTTCTTAGAATCTTTGACCAAATAATAATACTAAAAGGGTAGCGTTTTGTGAAAATTTTCAATTTATAGCGGAGTAGATACTTGGAAGTCAAAAACATATGGCAGGTGGAAACAAATATCGAAAATGCTCATATATATTAGGTTATATTAACAAGTGTCAATTTTTTTTATTACAATTAACTCGGGACTCCTGTCAACCGGGAAGATACTCCCGCTCACACACTCACTCAAGGAAAAAGGGAAAGAAGACAAAAGGGTTCGAACTCAGGACCGTACTGGTGCGGATTCGAACCTCCACCATTGACCTACAACTCCAGTGTCAACAAGTGCCAAATTAATTCAAACACTGAATAAGTTTGTGATCCAACTGCTCGACGTAAAATAACTCATGGGTGGTCAAAACAATATTGCACGCGTGAGGGCACTATTAAAAACACATTAGTTTTGAACGCATATTGCTAAGACAAATATATATTGATTTCCAAAAATAAGTTAGAAAAGACTTTTTATTTTTAATGCCCTTCAAAAAGATTGAGAAATTTTTTTAGACGAATTTAATCAAACCCCCCAAATTTCATAATTTGCCTCAAAAAAAATATATATGTATGCAAATTTGAATAAAAAGTCTATCTTTTCTTGACTTAATTTCACAAAAGGAAATTCCTATCACCAATGGAATATATAAATATATATACACACGCATGCTCGTGCGTGTGTGCAATAATTATAAAAAAAAAAAAGATAAAGAAGCATATTAATTGGAGGCAAGTATAGATTGATCCTCGAAAATGAGCTAAGAAAAAGCTTTTTAACTTTAATAGTTCTCGTAAAGATTGACAGTTTTTTAGATGCCAACCTAATTAACTCTCTATATCTTATAACTTGTCTTGGAAATTTATACATGC
>JAOWBU010000620.1:0-25000 GCA_026212405.1 Petrea volubilis
AAGTATATAATAATTGTATTTCTTGTCCTAAACTCTATAAAAAGGGGGCATTATCTTCATTTTCCACACACACAACACAAATCCCGACTATAAACACACCCCCTCACTCACTCTACTCTCAACACCCAAAACACTCCATATTTATAAAATACCTTCCACCCATATATGTATATATATAAACACTTCTTTTTACATACATATATACCTATTATCCTTCCATTTAGCCCTTTATATACCCTCTTTTTCTTTAAAAACATTTGAAGGTAGGAATTTTGCTTAATTCCATAAGTTTAGTTGTTATATGCTTTTACATACTTAAGTGCTATTGTGCTAGAATAAGCCTAGGAATCATGTTTTACTACAAGTTAGATGCATCCATGTTTAAAGTACTCCTTAATTGTATTTATATGCTCTAGTTTATGCTCATGCCTTATTATGTCCAATATATGCTCTCCTAAAGCATGAAATCATGAAATTATGTGAGAATATGTTTATGTGAAAATCTTTATTTGTGCATGCCGGGCCCAAATGTGTTTTCGAAATGGATGGGGCTAGAGTTCAGTCGGGCGGCAATGGTCTTGCCGGTCTTAAAACAGCTCTAGCCATCTATGTCCTAATTCCATTTTGCATGGACGGAGTGTTCCATGTATTTGTTGTAGAGAATTAGCAGTCTCGAGATATGACCACCGATGTGAACGGATCGAATTGTGGACGGATGGAATATTGGGATTAATGATGTAAACGATTGGAATATTGTACTGTGGGAGACATAAGGGAGTCACTAATAAGTGACTCGAAAGGTAATATTATGTGAAATATTATGTGAGATATTATGACTATGTGCACATGTTATACACACAAGCACCTTATGTGATTAAGTGAAAATTTCTACTCAACCGTCGCGTTGATTCTTCTTTACGTGAATATTTTTAGACAGAAATAAGATAGCATATTAGAGTGGTGCAGCGGAAGCATTTGGAGGCCTTTTACACAATAAACTTGCTTTTGCATTCTTTTTGAAAATTGTAGCTCTTGTATTTTGTACAAATTTTATGTGAAAATTATTATTTATTTTTAATTAAATATAAAGGAATTTCGGGGTCGTGACAAACACAGGATCCCAATCACTAATGATAGTTTGGGGCATGCCATGTAGTTTATAAATATTATCAAGATATGTTTGTGCTACTGTCATGGCAGTATAATGGTGTTTCAAGGCCATGAATTGAGCATGCTTACTCAAACAATCCACCACAACCAAAACAGAAGTCTTACCAAAGGATAAGGGTAAACCATCTATGAAATCCAAGCTAACATCCACCCATACCTTGTCGGGAATTGGCAATGGGTTCAAAAGACCAGGAGATAAATAATTTTCCCCCTTATTAAGTTGGCACATATCACAAGACCGCACAAACTCCTGAACTTCATTTTTTTAATCCCTTCCAATACACCCCTTGTTTCATCCTATGTAAATTTTGCTAACCCCAAAATAACCACTCACTGCACTACTATGATAATACTCCAGCAATTTATTTTTCAATTCTAGTACATTCCCCACCACTAGCTTGTTTTTCCTAGTTAATACTCCATCTCTCCACCTATAATGAGGCTTGCTAGCAGGATCTTAGGTGAGCTTTTAAATGAGTGGATCTTTGGGTGTGAAGTCCAGTTGTCTTCCACTTCTTAGAGCAAAGGGAAGTGGTCAAGGGTAATTAGAAGTAATTCCAAAGCATAGTCCCCAAAAAGAGCAAGCATGGGATGGGAAGAAGAAGGCTCGAGGCTAGAGTGTTGGGAAAAAGAATTGGAGACTAAACTGGAGGGATGAGGAACCCTTGATAGTGCATCAGCCATGGTGTTTTCTTGTCTCTTTTTATAGACAATGGTGTAATCATACCCTAACAGCTTACTAATCCATCTTTGTTGGCTTGGGGTGGATATTTTCTGTTCTAAAAAGAACTTGAGGCTTGATATGTTCTAATAATGAAGTGGTGACCAATAAGGTAAGGCCTCCACTTTTTCACAATTGAAACAATAGCCATTATCCCCTTTTCATAGATTGATAGGCCTAAGTTACTTCTAGATAAACACTTGCTCATAAAAGCTATGGGTTTACGATGTTGTAAGAGGACAGCCCTAATGCCTAAGTAAGAGGTATCTGTTTCTATGACAAACTCCTTAGTGTAATCAGGTAGTGTCATAATCGAGGCTTGAACCCTCAATGATTCAGAAGCCTAGGTGGCTTGTTCAAACCAATGAAAGTTGTTTTTTCTAAGCAAGTCAGTTAGAGGCCTAGCCAACAACCTATAATTTCTGGTGAATTTTTTGTAGTACCCAGTTAACCCCAAAAAACCCCTTAACTCTTTTAAAGTTTTGGAAGCAAGCTAATTTTTCATAGCCTCTATTTACTTGGATCTACAGACACTCCATTACCATCAAAAATGTGCCCCAAGTATTCAATGCTAGACAGCAAACTGACATTTGCTTGTCTTAACAAAAAGTGTGTGCTCCCTTAGCATATCAAAAACTGATGTCAAATATGCCAAATAAGTTTCTTTGTCCTTACTATAAATCGAGATGTCATCAAAAAAGACAAGAACAATCTTTCTAAGAAAAGGCTTAAAACAGTGTTTATCATATTTTGAAATGTTGAGGGTTCATTGATCAAGGCAAAAGGCAAGAACAAGAACTCAAAATGCACATGGTGTGTCCTAAAGGTCGTTTTGTAAATGTCCTTTCTCATTCTAATCTGATGGCACCCTGATCTTAAGTCTAGCTTAGAAAACACCTTAGCCCCCTAAGCTCACTAGTAGCTTATCTATGACAAGAATTGGGAATTTGTCATTAATGGTGTGTTTGTTCAACTCTCTATAATCAATGTACATTTGCCAAGAGCCATCCTTCTTTTTAACTAACACAATAGGGGAGGAGAAAGGGCTAGTGCTTGGCCTAATTATTCCACTATCCAACAACTCTTGTCCTATCATCTCAATCTCACTTGAGCATTAACGTACCTATAGGGTCTCACATTGACTACCTTAACCCCCTCCTCTAAGTGAATCTAATGATCATGTGCTTTATGAGGAGGAAGAGCTATAGGCTTTTCAAACAAGTCATGGTATTCTCTAAGAAGTTCAGACAATTTGTGCTCATTAGTTTTCTTTATTGAGCAACAGGTAGTCGTAGTCACATTTGTTTGACCATCTAGCATTGTGCACTATCCTACACATATACCAGTCAAGGGGGAAGGATTTCTAAGTAGTTTGTGCATTTTTTTTTCCCACTAGTCAGACTTACAGATTGGGGCTCACTTCCTCTCAGAGAAACCTTCCTCCCATTCCTCCAAATTTCATCTTAAGTTAGTCAAAGTTTCAACTAATATCCCCCTAATGTTACTAACCACTGAATACCTAAGAACATACTGCACCCCCCAATTCAAAGAACTACAATGTCCGTTACGAATTGTTGGTCATGCATGCACCACGAAATTTTTTTTGCAAATGTGAGTACTCTATAACTTATTACCATCGGCAATGGTCACAGAGAAGGATTTAATGGGCTCTAACCAACACCCTAACTTCTTTGCATTAGCTAAGTCTAAAAAGTTATGGGTGCTTCCCATGTCAATAAGAATGTGGATAGTTTTTCCATTCACAGACCCACTAACTCGCATTGTCCTATAATCGTGCACCCTAGTGATTGCATGTACAGGAACATGAGAGAATGGTTCTTGTACTTCCTTTTCCATACAAATTTCCTCTCCAACTCTCACTTCACTCTCTATCATTTCCGTTTTCCCAACTAGGTATTCCACTTCCATTATAAAGATTTGTTGCCTTCTAGGGCACACATGCCCCTTTTCAAATTTTTGGCCCCTTAGCTCTTTTCTCATCTAACTCTTGAGGAGTTAGCCTTTTGAAGGAACAACGAAACTGCTACTACCCTTATTATTACCATTGCGAAAAGAAGGACTAATCTTGTAAGTGTTCCCACCAACAAGGTTCCTCAGGTGTTAGCGAGGAATGGAATTGTTGATAACTGGTTTAGATAATGGAAAAGGCTTAGCACTGGGTACAGGGACATATTTTTTAAATTGTAAAACGAGAGCATGCTCCTACAATTTGCCTAGACTCAGCTTCTTGTAATATTTTTGGTTTGAACATGTGGACTTAGAGGGTGATTTTGGGTTTTAACCTTTCTAGAAAGCAACTTAGAGCATAAGCATCATTGAGATCTAAATTATTCAATAATTCATCAAACCTATCCAAGTACTCACGCACACCACCAGTTTGTTTCAATGCTTCAACTCCACCATCGGATCCTCATAAAGTAAAGTACTAAACCTATCATTCAAAGCCTTCACATACTCCTCCCAATTAGGTATTTCCCTTGTCATATGAGATTTCAAGAAGGACTGGTGCCATTGCAAGGCTTTTCCTTCTAAATGCACAGAGCAAGTTTTACCTTTGCGCCAGCCGGAGTATCATCAATATCAAAGAACTGTTCACACTAATAAACCTAGCCATGCAGATCCTCTCCAACGAACTTGGGAAATTCAATACTGGAACAGCTAGTAGAGAGTTGACAACCTAGATTTCTGAAATTACCTCCTCTTTCCCCAAATTGGTTACCATTTCCCATTCCCCAACCCCAAATAGGAATCTCGTCCCGCCGCCTCCACTGTGGATCGTCATTCACCTCATGCGACGACCCTGGCGCCACCAACGGAGGGGTCTTACCGTTCGCGCCACCTGCAATCAATGTCTCGATCATCGCGCACAGGTCCTCAAAATTTTTCTCAGTCATTTCCTTTGACAATCTCAGCTCTTTCGCCAACAATTCAACTTGCGCCCTAGCCTCTATGGATCTCGTTAGAACTCCTTCGGCCATGGTCTCTGATCAAAGCCGTCAGTAGGACCGACGGTTCTGATACCAACTGTAATGTTCAATTTGCTCAAATTAGGGAGAAGGAGAGAATCTGTGCAGGAGATCGTGAGTTTGAAACAATCTCTATGAACTAGATTCACACAACCACAATGCTCAGCTTAGAGAGAGAAAATGGGAGAACACAATCTTTCATTGAAAACTGTTCGATGATGATTACATTCTCTTTCAAGGGCTTTTATATCTTCACTAATCACATTATAACTACCTTTCAAATCACTAACTAGCTGATCATAATGCGATTAAGAAAATGAAATACAAGTCCTATTAACAGAAACGTGTTCACTAAAACGTGTAACAACTAAGCTATATCCTGACTTAATACTAAAACGTAATTATGTGGACTAAGACGTCTTTTGCTTGCCATGCGCTTTTCTTAGAAAATGTGATCCCTTGGATAAGTTTTCATCTCTTGAAACACGTCTTGCTACCTATAGAAATTAAAGAATAAAAAGAAGTAACTGCAAAAAAAAATATTACAGTTGTCTTTGTAGCTACCTATTCCTCACACCCTACCCTTACCTCCTAAATCCCCCATAGGGCAGAGCCAGAGGGGGAGTACTGGAGGGGGCGATCACTCTCTCTTAAGTTTGAATAGAACTAAAATTTACAAGTATCTTCATAAAAATTTAAAATCTTGTTAGGTCTCGCGCCAAATCTAAATTTCTAACTCCATAACTGCCCCCTGTATTGAGATTTGAGACTGCGGCTAAAATTTGTTGAATTGGAATCGGAGCGATCAGATCCTGGAGCATGCTCAGTTATGGTAAAGTCAATGTCCTGTTAGAGTTGTTGGGACTGATCCAATGAAAATCAAGCTTAAGTTAGTAAAAAATAGTAGGACTACAATTCAATAAAGAGACAGTGCGAGAGAGAAAGAGAGAGAGAGAGAGAGAGAGAGAGTAAAATAGGTTAAAGATGTTCTTACTTTAAAATAAATTAGCCAAATAGTACTTAATTACTTAAAATGAGCACCACAACTCTTCTCTCGTGTACTTAAAATAAATTAGAAGGGGGCTTCTAATAAAAAGTAGCTTTTGTACTATTTAACATTAGGTATGGCCTTAATTAATTGCCACGTGTACGTAAATTTCACTTCAACAAGTTTATATATTCTATTTTAACATATAACCTGCTTAGTAATTCATAATTATTTATTTTGAATTACCAAAAAGATGGTACTTATCTTTTTCCAACCTCTTCAATTTAAGGGATTAATAAAGAGAGAATCCTAATAAGTAGGAAAGTTAATAGAGTATGAAATTAAATAATATTAAATATCTTATATTATAATTTTTATTTTACAAATTAAAAATTGAAAGATGGTCCTTTATATTAATATAAATTCATAGTTGTCATTATAAAATATATTTATACTTAAATAAATTAAGTAATTAGTATAAGATTTTTGTTTAATTATTTCAAATACAAAAATTTTAAAAACACTATGACAAATCATTTCATTATATTCCGAACAAAATAGTTTGTACTCATTTTTTTGTTCTTGTTTGTTTGTTAATATCATTCTATCATATATTGATGTTGTTGAATTCACAATTCACTTTAATAATGCTTCGATTTTAGGGGGGAAAAAATAAATAGATTTTCAATCATTAGTTATAAATATGAATATAAAATTAAAATCATTTTGCTAGATGATATATTGATTTGAAGACATAACATAATTATTAGTTAATATAAATTATATTCATGTGGCAAAATTAAGGGGATTAAGATCATATCAAGAATGATACTAATAGAATGAGCAACATAAAAAAAAATTAATCATATATAATTAACCAGTGATTCAATTAATTAGGTTAAGATTGATTTTCTATGTTATTATCATATTAAACAAATTATTGTTAATAATAAGATTACGATATTGATGCACTTAATTATTTATTAAAAGAAAAGGCCACCTAAGTTATTTTCCTAAAAAAATATTATCATAAATCCTATATTGATAAATAATTCAAAAAGTTATCTAACAAAGAACAGATGAAAGATCAATAAAATTGCGTACATTTTTTGTGTGTGATTAACAATATAAGTCAAATATTATACAAATTACTGAATTATGGGAGTTATGGTGTTTTAATTATAATTTTATCGAATTGATATAAATTAACTAAGAGTGGATAGTGATGTGGAATACTGAACAAAAATAAATCTAACTAAGAAGATGCATAAATAATATTAAAGTTACAAAAGGAGATGGATATATCATTTTAAGCATCAATTTGCTTTAGATTTTAAAATAAATTTTAAGCATTAACTTGACATCTTAAGAAGCAATCAAATTTTACTTGATACTTTTTAATAAAAAATACATTTCATGAAAATTGATAGCACATTACAATAAGGAATTTGTTGAAATTAATATAAATTATCATATTTGTTATCAAACTTCACACATTAAAATGCATTTATATGTTATTATGTTTGTTGATAAATTAAATATTAAAGTATATCTAATAAAAATTACTAAAAGGAAAAGTTAAATGATGAGCGTTGATTGATTGCTTGATTGGATATGATAGATTTACTTTTAATAGATCTTACGCATGTAATTAAAATTAAAACTTGTAGATAAACAATAAACAGAAGATCACGACAACCTACATTATAAGTTATAAGTATAACCTGTAAAGTAGATAATAAGTACTCTAATAAAATAATGGTGCCTAATGTTAAACTTTTTTCATCCTATCTAATAATAAACAAACCCAACTTTCTATTTTCTATTAATTCTTTTACTTGCATGATTAAATCTTATTTAATGAATTTTATTTTTATCATAGCAAACGTAATAAATTCATTAAAACTAGTAAAAGTTATATATGAATAAATATAGAAAACTTTGATAAATATTTACAATTTTACAACATCAGTTTAAGGGTATCGATTCAAGAAGCTACTGAAAATAAAATACATTGTTAATTACTATGACAATTTACACAAATAAAAATTGTTACAAAGGAAGTTTAATTCTTCCACCCTCTACACAGCCCGATGGAAGGCCAACTCAGGCTTCCTATTAAATAGTCTACAATTCATTTTTATACCTGGAAAAATTCAATGTCAAGCGACAAAGAGTGGGAGAAGAACAACTTCTAAAGCTGTAAGCTTTCATTCTCCCCAAGAACCTCGCCCACGCTTTAGTAGAGACACATAAAGCAACTCGTTCCAAGTATCCGGTACACCCGGCAAGCACCAATGACTGCAATCTTGTGCGTGCATTTCTTGCTGCGCTGATGGATAACCTGGTCTGTAAATCGAAGGGTGCCCGTCTTTTCTATAATCCGTGAGCCGACTTATGTTCATGTATGTAACAGGGGTTTTCATACCCTCGATCACATATTCCAGAACTTTCATCTTCGAAGGATACTTGGCTAGATATGTCTCGTTGAATATTGGTTTGGTTTCTTTGTGGCACTGGCCTCCCGAGTTCCATGGGCCACCCCTGCAACCACGCACATCAAATTTTTTCAATAAACCCATATTCTCTGATTGGAACTTCAATCTTGGCGAACAATATGCCATTTGTGAAACCAAAAACTGAAACGAAATGGTAATAAAATTAGCAGCAAATGTACAGTAATACGGGCGGCCTACATACCTAAAATGCGTGACAGAGTATCCTCTGAAAATAACCTCGGTTCTGTTTCTATCAATATTCGTATCCACCCAACGAGCCCAAGTCATGAGTGCTCGTTTGTATGCTTCCAAAACTTTAAGTCTAGGATGAATATAGCTACCTTCCTGGTAATAGTCCTCCCTTTACGATAATTTGAAAATTAAAACCATAATGATAAATCCCACAAATAGTGCTATTTCACTAGTTTAATTAAACATTCACATATAAAAGACGAGAACTCACCCACGAGAGGTTTTCTCATGAGTCCACCAATGGCCGGTATTGAATATTATGACATCAGCATCATGATACATTGAAGTTGTACCATCCATCAAATCCAGTCTCAATGTCTCAAAAGAACCATTTTTGCCGTTGAAAGATGATTCCGTCACGAAGAAATTAGAACTAACGAAGTCCACAGTGCAGTTGTAATCCTGCAAATATAGAAAACGTATTACATATTATAGAGAGTATTGTTCAACAATTATTTTTTTACCTAACAAAATTTTAAAGGTTGATTACACTGAGCCCCTCAAAACTATGTACAACTAAACAAACTTCACCTTTTGGTTTCAAAATTACAGATACCCCTTTTGATCATTGAGATTTGACAAAAATGGATAATATTTATCAAGAAACTTGGATAACATCATCCATGCAAGAATAATTTAGAAAGTGTAGTAAAATTTGAGTTATAGCATTATCTAAACATGTGTAGTAATGAACCAAAAGGGGTAACTGTAACGTGGAAATAAGTTACAAAGGTCGTATTTGTAATTTCAAAACTAGAAGGGGAGATTCGTGAAATTGTGTATAGTTTACAGGGAAGGATGCTGTAATTACTCCTAATTATTAGTTTTGAAGAGTTTATAGAGCATGCCTCAAATCTGAAAGCATAAAACCCTTTCTTCTTGAACTCATGCCTTCCAGATATCTCATAAACTCGGTTTTTGTCTTGAACACCATGGCGGAGCATGCAAACGAGAGACTCCCACATGTTCCTATTCAGAGAATCTCCAACAAATACTAGCTTTTTATCTCTGAGTCTCTCAAGAAAGTCAGTGGCATTCAACCTGGTAAAGCACTTTGATCAACATAGATACAAAGAATAATCAACATATGCCAACAATATGAAATTCTTACTTTCAAAGCAATTCCCAGACATGATAATCAAACTAAACAACAAAGAAAAGAAAAAGCCAAAAACAAGAAACTAATGAAGAAAAAATGAGACATAAAGAATTAAGTATGTTTGGTTGTTGACTTGTAAGACTAATACATATCCTAGTGAAGGCCTTGAAGAAGCTGAAAACCAGTATAATATCTTCAACTCTAAAAAAATATATCATGCATTGACATTGGGTGAATTAAGAAGCCATACTAAATTTGAGCAGCTTGATAATTACAATAATGCTTTCCTGTTGACTACATTACTACTAGAAAGTTGAAACAGAACATGAAATGTGAGTTCAACAAATACATCTAAAAGCACACATCATACACGAATACTCATTAATCCTGTCACATGAATTACATTCAAAACCATGGCAATATCCTCGTACTTTTTAAAATAATTACTCTACATCTCTAAGTGCAGATAACAATATAAATCTTACCTAGGTATGTCACAATCATATGGCTGCCATCTCCATTTCTCAAACTGATTATCTGGCCTGCCATTAAGATGGCAATCAAAGTCCCGGTCGATATATAGGCAGGAACCTGGCGGATAGTATGGCTTCGTATGGTCCCTCACCCATCTACCATTGAAAATATCACAGTCCCTAAAGGATCTGTTATTTGTATAAGGACCCTCAACTCTTAAATCACCATGACCTAAATTATAAGAGTTATCACGGTCATATACCCCTCCAGAAAAATTTCCATTCTTCACAGGAACTATTGAATCCCCCATCTGGGCTGTTTCTAAATCTGCTCCTTTCCCACTACCATCCACAGAGATTGAATTTTTAACATAATCTGACCCATTTTTTAGCTTATCTGATTGATTCCCCAAATGGGCATCGTCAAAAACCTTATCTCTCCCATCAGAACTCACAAAATCTAAACTTTTATTAACCCCCATTACATTTGCCTCAAGGGTTTCATTAACATGGCGTTGCAAACTCTGAAAAGGAACAGTATCATTAAACCCACTTGCAGTATCATTATTACCAGCGGAAATGAACCCACCAGAAAAGGGCCAAGAAAGAAATGAAGTATTACTGTTAGAACCAAAACTATGGAACCCTTGAAACACAGGATTAAAGAACGGACCCTTAGATGAGTTATTAATTAACACTGCACTGAGAACTATGAAAGACAACAGAATGCCTAAGCCTAAGGGTGAAACTACCTTTCTTCTTGGAGATGATAGTAACTGATCTGAGAATGCGAGTCTTTTCACATCTATGGCCGATAAATAAGAAGAAAAACTCACCATTTCTGAGTAAATATACCGAAAACCCAACAAAAATATGCGCAGTATGTGTGTTTGTGTGTGTATTACCCTGAGTTTGTTGTCTAGTGCTTCGGTTTTCTTAGAGTTGTGGAGTGTTGGGAAATTAGTATGGAAAAGGGAAAGATCATTGCTTTCTAGATTCCGATTAAGACAAAAACGTTAGTGGAGTGCTGTTAAGAGTGAAACCAAATGAAATAATGGGGTCTCATGCTGTGATTTTTCAGGATTTGCAAAAGATTTCTCATTGGTGGGCCGGGGGGGTGGTGGGGGGTGGCGCGGCCGTTACACAATGACGGTATTGCCCTCACTTTATTTACACAAGAAAGTTGATAAAAAATTCAAATTATGGATAGTATAATAGTTAAAGTTTAAATTCTAACATGTGTGCGTGTGGATTATATCAAATATTATAGGAAGGAAAAGAAAAATCAACAATGCTTGTAAGGCCCTCAATCTTTTTCTCTTTGCAACGTAAAAGTCATCTATTATGGCAAGAAATAAGAATTATTAAGTTGGTATTAGTTAAAATGGTGTTGAAAAGAAAATTAGAGAAATTTTATTCAAAAAGCTATCTTTATTTACTTTAGTTCATAAAATGAAGATGAGATTAGTCTTCTGTCAAAATTAATCCTATCTAAATGCTTCATGTTTCCCAAACAAAAAAAAAAAAAAAAAAAAAAAAGCACAATGGAAAGTAGTCATCGAAACAAAAATGTGCAGCTCCATTTTGGGCAAAAAATTTAGCAGCCAAAATTGTACTGATCTAAGAATTTAGTCAAGGTTTACTAAATAGTCTCAGGTGTTGTTAGAGTTTAGTGGAATAGATGCTTTCCCACGAGAACATTGCATAGGGAAGTTGAACCAGTCTAGGTGTAGAGTCCAGAAATTTCTATACATTCTCTTACATATTAACCTTAATTTTAAGGATTCCAATTTCACTCTTCAAATCTTCTACTATGTATAGTCATTCAATATCTTTTAATGCGTTAATCAATACACGCTATATATATTGATACATAATTGAGATATCATATGTCTTCATATTGTTTTATCTTAAATTTAAATGCACAAATTCATTACTTCGTATTATACTTTTTTCTTATATTACTTGAACTTTCTTAGACCATCATTAAAAAGAATATGTCACATTTTAATTATTGGGATTTGGGATACAAGGATTTTGCCCTTGAAATATGGCCGGTTTACACTTTAATTACTTTTAATTACATTTTGTCGTACAAATTATATGGGATTTATGTTTTGTCCTCCAAAGTCATTTGTTAACAGAATAGATATTGGATTGTTCAGTTGTTGTCATAAATGACATTCGTTCTCTCCCTTACTATACTCGCCTCAATTAAACAATAATCTCAAAATTTAACAACTTCATTGTCGATGTAATTTACTTTTAAAATCATCATAGCATCACCTATCACTTTCTGATAAATTTTTTGGTTGCAGAGAGGCATTAAGAGGTAAAGTACATATAGTTTGTTTAATAATAAAAAATAATTTAATATTAAAGTATGAAAATGATTATAATTATATGGATAAAGTGTTTGTATCACTTTAACTATTTTCTTAAGATAAGATGTGTGAATAAATCTCGAAAAAGCATAATGGGGTTAATTGCTGCAAACTCGCCCTAAAAAGTTTCAAATCATCACTTTCTTTGGCTTTATCAAACCCGAGGATGAAACTAATTATCCAAAAAAAAAAAACCCGAGGATGAAACAGTAAAATAAAAAAATTCTGAGGGCATTTTAGTCATATGAGAATAGTACAGGTGACAGCGATCTCCGTACATTTGGCGCCGACACGAACATTTGCCGACACAATTACGCATCCTTTTTGCTGCTGGAGGCACAAGAGTCTTCCCAGATTCAAATCCAACCGTTGCGATACTGACACGTGTTCAACTGGCCCCACATCTTTTAAATCTGGTGTAATTTGGTCAGGCCCATTTGAACAGTTGGGCTCATGGGCCAGCTAAATATCCCAAAGAAAAGAATCATTTGCTGATGTTTATTAACTCAAGAACGAGAAGCACGACATTGTCAGTGTAGGGCTGCAAATGGAGTGGATTTTAATTCGAATCTCATTTTGATTGGATAAAATATTTTTAATGGATTAACTTTGATTATAAATATTTATAATTCAAAATCGATTAAATGTGAAATCGAGTAGTTCGATCAGTTAAAATTTCGATCTACATTTTAATAATATATTTTGTTAAAGTAAGATCTTTGTAAATATAATATCCGTAAAGACACTTATATAGAATATAATAGATATGTCATAATAATTAATGCTATAGGTATTCTTTATTTTTCAAGTTAATTTTTCTAACAAAATAATGTATAGTTTTCACATATATTCTAGAGTATGTTTTTGCTTTACTTATTTTTATTTTTTTTAAATAAGTGATAAATTTTTTTATTGGTTACTTCATATTTTAAAGTTGTTATCGGGTTGGTTTTTTTTTTATTGGAATTCAAATTTTTATCAAATTCGAAAATAGTAAAAATGAATATAAATTGTACAAGCTTCAAGTTGAAGTCGAATATTTTAAAAACTAATCAAATTCAAAATTTTCCAAATCTAATCCAAAAACGACCAAGCTATTAATGGATCGGATTTGGATCAAATCATAAATATTGAAACATAATAAAAAAAAGGTCCACCTAAAAGGAAAAATACATAATAATTAAAACTCTAAAATACAATAGCCATGACACCACAGAGTTAGGCTCATTGGCCTAATAAATATTGTTTTTTTTTTGTTAGGGTCCATTTGAGGAGCGATGAAGTCCTAATGCGGAAAAATTGAGGCCCAATTCAAGAAGGTAACCCAATCTAGAAAGGAGATTCAATATAGGAAGGCGACCTAGTCCAAGAAGGAGACTCGACCCAAGAAGGTGACTTGGTCTAGGAGGGCGACCCAACCCGCACAAGGAAGGAGAATGACTTGTTTTGACCGAGTTGAAATTACAGTTTAACTAATAGGATAAAGTTTTCTGCATATCCTATCAAGTTGGAAGGTAGCCTTTATCCCTTATTTTGCACAACAAACCCAACCACCCAATCTCCCCATTTTCTCCACCCACATAACCACCCTTCCTGATTTGCAGAAAGTTTGCATAGGGGCACTAACCATCATTACTCCTATATAAAGGTATATGACCCGATGTAACCAACGTTATTCAGCTCTACACACTTAAGCAGGACCTCATACACGATTTTACACTACTCTATTGCGATGTTTAATATTTTCTCTTATTTTGTCATCCTAAATTCGATACTAACTTAATTTAGTGGAGTGCTAACCACTATTTTGCAAGTTTCTCCCCTGAATCACTTATTTTCCACCAACAACGCCTGACTTTAGTTCCCTGTACTATAAGTTCGAGGTGCTTCGTAAAAATCGACAAGCTATGAGGATTAAGGTTTAACTAAAAGGAAAAAGTTTCTCGCATATTATAACAAGCTGGAAAATAGCCCTTATCTCTATTTTTCTCAACAAATCCAACCAACCAATCTCCCCATTTTCTCAACCCACGTAACCACCCTTCCTAATTCGCAGGAAGGTTGCTTGTGTCGGGTTAGGAAGGCACTAACCATCTTCACCCCAATATAAAGGTATTGGACCCCAAGGTAAGGGGGTAACCAACATTATTTGGCTTTACACACTTAAGCACAACCTTATACACTATTTGACACTACTCTCTTGTGACTGTTCAACATTCAATGGAGTGATAACCGTTATTTTATAGGTTTCTCCCTCGAATCACTTATTTTCGACCAGCAATGCCCGACTTTAATTCCTCGTACTACACATACGAGGTGCTTGTTAAAAAATCGACAAGCATCAAACGAAAACTAGTCCATGCAACAAGTAACGGTAATTTTTTTAGAAAAAAAAATACAAAAAAAAGTGGAACATTTTGGAATTTTTATAGAAAAATTACACGTTATTTTATTAAATAAATTGGCTCAAAAAATAAAGGTTAATGGACTATCGATAATAATGGATATGTATTGCAATCTGTTAGGATTTCTTGTTAATTCAATCTACATACTATTATTGATTAAATAAAACTCGAATTTGGGTTTTTAATAGAACGAATTTCTTAATTTCATATTCGAATCATTTATTTTAAAGTGCGAGCGTTTATAATTGGCTTTTTTAATATTTTAATTGATCTAATTATGAAAATTCAAATCAAACTCAAATTAAATTCAGATTAAAATTTGCCCATTGCCAACCATAAATTCCAGCCTAGTTGGTCCAAAAAATAGGCTTATGGACCCCAATGGAATGGAGGAGGCAGCCCAACGCAATTACAGGATTGTTAAACTTGAGTGAATTGGACTTGGCAATGTTTTCAATTAGGACCCTCAATGGATTGGAATTGTTTACCCCATGGTTGTGTTTGATAGTTCAATGGAATTGTATGTTACTCACTTTATTGGATTTGTTTTAAAAAATTGTTCATCAATCTCTTGTCTGGTACTCTTGATATGACTTATGAATATTCTAAGGACAGCTAAAAAAAAGTTTAGTACAAATTGATTGGTTGAAGTCAAATTTGATGAAATACCTAAAAAAAAAAACCTTGAGTTCAATTATTGTTCTATGCTACTTTAACGATTTGGACTTGCCATTTCAAAAATATAAAATAGTGTTTCAATACGCAATGTTAAAAAAAAAATTATACTTCAATTTCAAATTATTTAAATATAAATGATTCTACATAAATATATTCACAAAGATTTATAAATTATATGTATGTATATTTTATGATGCTAGATATATATTTAAATTCTATTTATGTTTATATATATATATATATATATATTGCGCATATTATATATATGCATATATTTTTCATGTATTTGTAAAATATATAAGTGTTTGTATATGTATATATACTCGGATCTTAGATATATAAATTACGTTTATACATATTGTATGAAATTAAGGAAATAAAGTGATGATTTATGAGTAGAACACTCCGTTGTCAACTAGATGATATGTTAGAAAAATTGATTATAAGAATTTAATTAATAATTTTACCTCTAAAAATGCACAAAAAATAAATTTAATTAATATTGCATATTCTTGTATATTGAGTATTGTATTTATTTTTTGTCATATTGCGATTTATAATAACAAAAATTATTATTAATTTAACCAAAAAATTATTATTAAATGTCATCGTACGACACACCTATTATTTCATGAAAACAATAATTAATGTTTTAGTTGTGACCGGTAACAAATAATGATACACCTATGAGAACTCTGAGACAAAAATATGTTACTATAATTTGTGACAAGATCTCTGTTGTCACTAAATTGTCACCATAGATGTATCTCTAGTTATTAATTGTAATAACTTAGATACTATTTTGTCACCATTGACATTGTGTAAATAATACTTGTGACAATATATTTTTTTTTCGCTAAATATGTGTAATTGATGACAATTCTCACTATTACTTATTATATTGTCACCATTTTTTTATAAGTAATATTGTCACCAATTTATTCATTTTCTTGTAGTGTGATTTGTTATATTTTTTTTAATTCAGGGAAGTAACATGATATGGGATATCGTTTGGGTGTATAACGACTAATTAACCCTTAATTAAATGATTTTGAATAACTTTAATACTATATAACTTTTTAAATTGCTTTACTCACTACTAAAAAAATGACCTAATATTATATAGTTAAAAGTCTAGAATATGAATATAAATACGAATTTAACTAAATTTGAATACTATAGACTTGCAAACAAACTAAAACAATCGTTTACAATCTAATTAATATTATTTAAACATGAATAGACATGAATGCAGACTAATCTAACAGCTACTTATATTACCACCCCCTTCAATGGACAGTAAAAATAGACATCATCTAACATATACAATTGAGCTTTCAACAAAATTCTAGCAAAGCATTTATTTAGATATTTACGAGTCTAGAACACAGATTTTACAATATTTTACACAATTCACCGGGAACTAAATTCTAGAACCATAGAGATCGTTATGGAACGAACCTCTGCGCGCGCCTGCTGCATTTGTTGTACAGTCAAGGGTTCAACCTGGCAGTAAATATTACAAATTGTGGTTCCTCAAGGTTATAGCGAGCATGAATTATTATAATTGATACAATTATCAATATATATATATATATATCATCATTGATATTGCCCAATAATATTTAATCATTTTTCTCAAGCGGTTTCGAATCCACACCCCGATTCCATTACTGTTTGTGATTTGAAACCAAAATTTAATGATAAGCAGAGAATATTTCAAGGTAAACATGAGCTTCTTGTATATTGTTCAGTATTCTTCCATCATCGTACGACAGCATTTCTTAGGATTCTAATATCTGGACCGCGAGCTCATCAATCTAATAGTTGCTTTGAACAAATAACTAAAAATTCTTGTACATGACTTTCCTTTTCTTTTTACAACAAACTATAGACATCACTCGAACAAAAATCACTTCAATCTTAACAACTTTTTTAAATAATAGATAATCAAAACGTGAAGGGGAAGACAAAAACCGAATGCTATCTTGGGCCAGAGAGTTCCATTGCCTCAACTACTAACGAGGATTCCTCTATGTAATCCGAATATCTTTGAGGAGGATGTTCGAATGATCGATACCTTGGAGTTTCGATGTTTTGTGATTGCTCCCACTTCTCGGCTAGCCCATCGCCTTCCAGCATTCTCAAAACTTCCGACATTTTAGGGCGATGTGAAGGATTGAATTGAGTACAAAGAAGTGCCACTTGAACCATTTCTTCTAGTTCGATCCTGTCGAACTCATTCTTTAGATCTTTGTCCACCATCAGGTTCAGCTTACCCTCTTGATGGAGCTTCTTAACCTGGACAAGTGGCAGTAAAGACCATTACATATCACCATCATTCAAATTGCGCACACCAAAGACATACGGCCATTTAGATTTGTAAAGCTCTATCTGTGTCTGTGTGTGCACACGTTGTGTTTTGTGTGTACTGTACATGTATAGAAAGAGGAGAGGAAGGAGGGAGAAAACTACCCAATCTAGTATGACCCCTTTTTGGTTCGTCCCCCGCCCAAAATCCACCGCCTTCTGGCCTGTAATTAGCTCAAGAAGTAAGATTCCAAACCCAAAGACATCCGTCTTTTCGGAAGATTGACCCGTTGATAAATATTCAGGTGCAATGTGACCAACAGTGCCACGCACTGCTGTGGTAACATGAGAATCCCGGTGATCCAAGAGCTTCGCCAATCCAAAATCCCCAACGACTGCCTCAAAGTCTTCATCCAACAGAATGTTGGCTGCTTTGACATCACGGTGAATGATTTTGGGGTCACACTGCTCGTGCAAATACACCAAACCCCTTGCTGTTCCCAAGGCTATCCTTTTCCGTCTGGACCAGTCTAATACGGGCCTGCCATGGATATGATCTGACAAGAAGAGCAAAATATGATAATTATTGGACCAAGGGTATGCCACATTCAGATAACATTTAGCACATAAAAGCATGGATGATGTTGTAATGGTATATACGTACGTATGCAAACATTATTGGAAGAGATAGCCAAATAACATTGAGATTTGTCCGAGGTAAAATTATAACAAGTTTTGCTTAGTAATTTATCTATTCTACTAATCGTACCAAATATGATACTGATACGGGAATTCTTCAATATCTGAATGACATTGGAAAAATAGAAGAGCGGTTAAGGATCAAGAACAACCAGCAAGGGCAATGCAGTTCTCTTCTTTTCATTCAATTATACTAATCTCCATGTAATTACATAAACTTTAGCCTTTAGTTTCAAAATTACAAACACCCCCTTTTGATCAAACATGAAAAATTTCTCAACAAAATTGGCTACCATCTTCATTCATGCGAAAACAATTTAAAAAGTTTACTAGAATTTGAATTACAACATCAGTTAACTATGTCTGACAATCAATGGAAGGTAAAAATATGTTACAAGGAGCATATGTGTATTTTTGAAGCCAAAACGGGGATATTTGGTATTTTTTTTATAGTTACAAGGGAGGGCGTTGTATCTTTCCACATTTTAAAAAAAGAAAAAGGTAGGGCTGAACGATTGATTAGCTTCATAACAAGTACTGAATGAAGAAAAATTCCCAACCTTTGAGTCTAGATGCAACACTGCCGTTTGACATATAAGGATAAATGAGAAGTCGTTCATTTTCCGTCGAACAGAACCCCCAAAGCCGGAGAAGATTTCTGTGCACTGCCAAACTGATAAGCTCTACTTCTGTTTGGAACTGAATTTCACCACCAACAGCATTATAATCTTTTAATCTTTTCACAGCCACCACAGTCCCATTGTTTAAACGGCCCTTATATACAATGCCAAACCCGCCCTTCCCCAATATATTCTTTGAATTGAAATGGTCAGTAGCAGCTCTCAGTTCCTTGAAAGTATACCTTCCCAAATGGCCTAACCGTACCTCTGGATCATATTGCTCTGACAAAATAAATGTCATTGCTCAAGACTCAAGAGGTGAATAGCAACAGATGTAATGCTGTGTGTGGACCTCGGATTTTGACGAGGAAAAATCAAAAGAAAATAAAAAGGGATTAAATCCCGTTTTCCTTAACCAAAACTAGTGTAAATAAGTAAAACTTACCATTAACATCAAAGAAAATCTGTTGATTGCGTCTATATCGCCACCAAACAAGCAAGCCAACAACTACAATGATTGAAAATGCACCACCAAAGCTTGCACCAAAGGCAATGGCAACATGATGTTTTGCTCCAGATTCTGATTGATCTGCAAAGCAAATAGATATTTAGACACGATAATTGTAATCAAGGCTCATAATTGATAAGTAGTTATGGCACTGCGGGAATGGATTTATTGTACTGGCCTTTGGTCGCATCTGGTGGGAATGACAACGGCTCTGGGTAGACAACAGAGCAATTGTTTTGAGAAGTCTGCCCACACATTAGAGGATTTCCAAGTATTCTGAAATCCCAATTGGGGCAAAGAAAATACTCTAATTAGAAAACCTATTATAATAAAAGAGACAAATTATTAGTTCAATCAAGTAAATAAATAACTCACTTGAAAGTTCTGGCCGATACTTTTGGCAAGGAACCACTCAGATTGTTGAAAGAAAGGTCCCTGCAACCATGTATAACTTGTAATATTTAAAGCATTATATTAGTTTGAGGATCAAATATGAGGAGAAAAAGGAAACATACACAAGGGTGAGGCTTTCGACTTTGGAAAGAGAATCGGGAATAGGTCCGGTAAGGCTGTTGTTGTTAAGCCGCCTGTCTTGCTCAAAGAAATAGCAACACTTTAGTCAATCTAAAAGGAAAACCCCAAATGAACAATCTTCTGCAAATTTGTATAGTGGCATACTCACAGATAATTCAAGTTGTTGAGGTCCCCTAATGAACTCGGTATTTCACCCGTAAGCTTGTTGTTGGAGAGATCAAGTGTCTGAAGCTTTCTTAACTTCCCTAAAACAGCCGGTATAGGACCCGTAATTTCATTGTTTTGCAGCAGCCTATAAAGACATGGGAAAACATTATGAATAACAGAGTATGGAAAGGATAAACGAACAAACAAATAACTTTCTTACAAGAAAAATGAACACTTACACGGACTGCAAATTAGTGAGGTTTCCAATTCCAGGTGATAATGTACCAGACAAGCTAAGACTAGGGAGCCCTCTGGTAAGACGCAAGATTTGGTCATTTAATGGATAGATCAATTAGCACGCTTAGCACGCCAAGAAATAAATCGTTCAAAAAATGTTGAGGAACTTACAGAGCAGAAACATAACCATCTGGTGAACAAGTAACCATTCTCCAGCTACAAGGATCCACAGAATTAGCATCCCAATTCTCCAGAACATTATAAGGATCATGTAAATCACTCTTTATGGCAATTAAAGCAACAACTGCAGAGAGTTCAGGAAAAAATAAACAAATTTGTCAAGAATAGATAAACTAGTAGAGATAGTCATTTATCCCAGAGAGAGGGAGAGGGAGAGAGAGAGAGAGAGAGAGAGAAGCAACCATATTATTAACAAACTAAGCAGCAGATGAAATCTTGAATCTCATCAAAAAAAGAAAACTCAATCAAGAACAGTAAGAACATTGGTAGAGAAATATATCCCAATAAAAGAAACTTCCATTTAACTATCAAATTACACAAAGTATTAAAAAACAATATTACAAGCTTTTCCTTTTTTTTTTCTGATACTGAAATTCAGAAAGAAGAAAGTTTACCTTCATAATTTACACCAGAAGGAGATAGAGTTGAATAACCGGACTCTATCATCACCAAAACAAGCAATCCCACTTTCCAGATGAGACACTTTCCTCTTTCCATACTGTGAAAACTATTACTCCACAAATTTCAACTTATCTGCTTAATTTTCATTCCCTTCAGAGAACAAGCCATTTCTAACAACCCTCCACACATAATGCATTGTTAAAGCTTTAGACCAAAAAAGTAGGCTCAACAACCAGAAACGCATAAAGCAAATCCACCATTTTCTCCCAAAACTGCCTCAAATCTCTCCCTTAGATCAAATAACAAAAAACCCAAAAGACAAATGAAGAAAAAAAGAAGCCCCGATCATAAAGTTGCGTTCTTGAGCCAAAAAAGCAGAGCTCTGCACTATACGGACACCATTTGGGATTGAGCAGATTACTGTTTTCTTGAGAGAGTAGAAACAGAGACAAAGACCTGAAATTCTGGTGAAAGCCTTGAGATCTGGGAACTGTATTAGTGTGTGAATTCCATGTTTGTTTCAAACTGATGATCCCCACAAAATTCTATTTGCCTTTGAAGATACAATCTCTAGCTACACACCCTGTGATTCTACACAGCCAAAAATCCTATTCTTCCTCTCAAGATTAGCATCACACACACCCTCTCTCTCTCTCTCTCCTCTCTCTCTCACACTCTCACTCTCACTCTCTTATCTTAGCTATAATTCACGCCACTCAACAGCGCATTTTTACCAGAAAGATACAAACATATGCTGCAAAAAGTCCAAAACAAAAGGCCAAAAGGCCTCACAGATGTAGATGGGGACAGTGTAAATTTTTTGAAAAAGAATTAAAATGAGTTACATATACAATAATATTATTATTATTGAATTACATGGGACCTTTTTTTTTAATTAAGTTTTAAATGTGTAAAGCTAGTTGTATTTTTTTGGGGGGAAGCAAAAAATTTGCTTTATATTCAGTGATTTGGACTGAAGGGATGTGCGTGTGATTTGATTCACAGAGAAAAGAATGGGATGTTTTACAGGCAAAAAAGCAAAATATAAAGGCTTTTTAATTTTCTTTTGCTTTTTTTGCAGGTAAGTTTTTGGCAGGTCACGTGCTTGGCTTGTCCTAGTCTTTGTTGGCTTTTGGAATTTTTTATAATTCTTTTCTTTTTTTTTTCGAAATTTAAATATATAATGATTTGTATTCTGTTAAAGTTTTTGGGCAGTTATGGCCCACTTTGCTGGTGTGTGCCTTGTTTTTTAACCTGGCATCACTATTTATTTATAACAGTGATTTGTTAATTTTTTAAAGCATTTTTTTAGTAGTCATAACGTGATATTTTTTGCGCTACTTCAAAAATATTTAAAGTGGTAAGGCAATAATATTGCCATGTTATTAACTTGTAAGCTATCAATAATTGAGGGCTAATTCCATTTTATCCCCTTATTCTGACACAGCCTCACTATACACTGTTTATGTATCTCAATTGCAACATTGTATTCTTCTATAGTTTCATTTTTGTTTAAATTATCAAACCCCATTAAATTTTCATACATTTTAGTTAGGAAAATTGCATTGACCGCCCATATACTTTCTTCTATAGACAAACAACTCCCAAATACTTTAAAAATTGGCATGCACCTCCTTGTTTTATTAGTTTGTTTTGAAGATTTTATTATTTCTTTTTCAAAAATAAAAAGGCCCATGACCAATAATTAGTATAATAAAAAAGGTCGGTTTTTCTATTTCATCTAGCCTCTAGGATTAAATTTACTTTTCCCCGTTGTAATGTAGAGTTTGCATTAAATGCCCTATTATACAAAGCACCAAATACTCCCTAATCATAAATATAGGAATGGAAAAACGTTACCTTCAATTTAATAAAAGCATTCAATGCCCTATTATACAAAACACCAAATACTCCCAAAACAAAAATATATGAATGGGAAACGGTAACCTTCAATTTAATAAAAGAATTTTTGATACCATACATTTCAAATTCTATTACATTTCAAAATCAATTATCGATCTAAAGAATTATCAAATGATACAAATAAATACACTATACAGTAAAAGAACAAATATAATACAATAGAATAAGGCCCACCATAAATGGAAATCAAACCTGCCATAAATGGGAATCGGACATGTGACCTCTTTGTGATCACAATACCTCCTCCTTACCACCAAGCCAAGAGATCCTTAGTCACCTTGCCCCTTTTATAATGAACTATATAACACTGCAGTCCTCTTTATGGAATATTAACCTAATTTCAATTTTTGTTCAACTCAAACTTAAATAAAGTAAAGTTTGATTAATTTTAAAATAATTAGCAGCTTTAGATAATGTCTCAAGGAATTATTTCTTTTCCCAATTGAAAGTTTGTAATTGTATTTGACATGGGTTAGTTCTCATACTGGCCAAGATCGAAGAGAACGTGGATCTCAAGGGTGATATCAAGGGAAAATGAGATTTTGACCAGTTAAGATAGAGAATAGACTTATAAACATGAGTTAGCAGGAGGAGGACCTGTTGGAAATTGTATTCCTAGTAAAGTTGATAATTGACCAACTTTGATAAATTATCTAAGTGGATTATAAATCTAATTTATAATAATAGTTGGTATTAACAAATTATACTTCGAAAGTAGATGTGAATAATGTAGTCACTTGAATGAATACAATTTCGGATGAATGAGAAATTAATTGTCACAGTTGGCCACTTAAAATAGATGAAACTAGGATTGAGAAAGCCTTTAAGAATGCTATTCTACATTGAAAAAATGAAGGGAAATTAGTTATTTAATATAGCCTAAAAACTCATAAGGGGCTGGGATCCCTTAGGGATACCAAAATGTGTAAATGAGCAAGGACCTAGGTCCAAATGGGTTCGGGTTAAAGCCCACATGCGCTCGCACTGCCACCACCGTCCGACCAGCCGGCTCGACTTGGCGTGGTGGCCGGGTCGGGTCGGGCTTGGCTTGGCTTGGACTTGGATTAATTAAAACATATTCTTTTTGGGCTAAGTCCGAATTGAATTTTGGGTCGAACCAAACCCAAAATCAAGTCAACCTGATGTCTGAATGGCGAGCAAGTCGGTACGGCACGGGTTCGGAGCAGGTCCGAATGGCGCGCGGGTCTGTGCAGCTCAATCAGACTAGAACTAATGCAAGCCAGGTCAGCTCCAACCGAACTAGTGCATGGGTTGGTCCAGGAGGTATGTTTTGCACTTATTCAGTGAATAGCCACAACCTTTCATTTATTATAAATATACCTCACTCCTACTAGAATCATTCACTCACATCCAACAGCATTTTATAGTTTCCTGCATTTCAGTTCACATACTTTTCCAAAGGCATTATGTTTCTTGTTTCAAGAGTTTCCGACACTTTTTATTTGTTTTTCTCTGGATTTGAAGTGCTCCTATCTCAAGAAAAGTCGTTGTATCTTGGGAGATAATTGTCATTTAAATTGTGAGCACTATACGGGGCAAATTTATCTTAGAGACAAAGAATCAAATTCTCGCCTCGACTTTATTTTTTATTTGAAATCACCTCTATATATATAAAAAAAAAAAAAAACAACAGGCCCCAACTAATTAAGGTCTTTGGATTCATTATTATAACATATAAATAAATAAAACTAAGATGTTTGGATG
>JAOWBU010000621.1:0-25000 GCA_026212405.1 Petrea volubilis
CTCACTTTCATGCTTGATTATTTTAGTCTTGGTCTTCTGCAAGCTTATCTGACAGAAACAAGCGGATTTGCTGTCTTGCCGTTAAGTCCAATGGTAGGTAAGTTCATCCTCTGTTTATTGCATGTGCATATGCTGTTTGATATATTGTGCTGGAAAGAAAGAAGGTCCATTGAGAAGGCCATATAAAGGTTTAAATCCTCTAATAAATCCATGGTGGTTATGGTACTGCAGAAATATGAGTTTGACCTCAACTGCAAATTATAGCCCTAAAGGTATGCATTTGAGACAATCAATTTGCTATAGGCGTGTACAAAAGGTTCTTTCTCTGTCAACATGTTCAGGCATTTGGAATAACAAAATATGAAAAGTAAACACTAACAAGTAATCTTTACAATCATTTAGGATCAGCAGTAATCTAAGCAATGGAAACTCTACAATGCTAGAAATTATCGGATAGATCAGACCATCAGTGGTGCCAATCTTCAGTAAAATGGTTGGGGATAAATCAGTTTCCGACAAACCCTAAATTTCCTGGAGAACTTTGCTATTTAGTCAGTTTCAAGTTCTAAATTTTATACCAGTAATTCAGGTTGTTCTTGGAGGAAGAACTTCATATATGTTGCAGCAATCAATAATAATTTGAGCTTATGGATTACACTATAAACAATGATCCTGCCCGCTATACAGTTAAAAAGGCATACCCTTTAAGGCACCTGGCTAATCATACTCGTATTTATGATACAATAGTTCATCTCTGTGTGAATTTATTATGTTAATGTCATCTGCATTTACATAGAGTACTTACCATCTTCATCCAGTCTAACTGTGGAGGCATGTAGGTCATTGATATGGTGGTGAGGAAGGTTGTTAAGGATTTCTCAGCATTGCTGGCTTCTCAAGGCAATCAGGTAATACCGAGGATAGCTTTATACAATATTTACTTATGCCACTGATATGATTGTAGCCAATTCAATCTTGTAATATATCTAACTAACCTAAACATTAGCTTCAATGAGGTTATATGTTTGTTACTTTGAACTGTAGCTTGGAATATTTTTGAAGAAAGTTCTGAATGCTGATTGCACTCCTCGAACAAAATCTCAATTCCTTGAAGCCATGTCAAAGTACATCAGCAAAAGGACCAGTCTTGTGTCGAGAGATATTTCCAATTTCTGTATTTGTGATGGAAAGGGTGAAGAGAAATGGCATGGGAATAATTCCTCTTATGGTGGTGTTGACCTGCTTGATATGCAGCAGAAAAAGTTACAGGTATGACTACAACTTACAGCAAATTAGGCAGTCTACTTACCCTATTTTCTGTTTAATTACTTATTGGTCTTGCCACTTCGCCATTGTTTGCACAACTAAAGACATAAAAAAAGTGGAGAACAGAAAAGTAGAACATCCACTAGGCAAAGATTTTGCTGTCAGACTTTTAGACTTGAATGGCTCCATAGCAAATGATAATGGTAACTGTTGTTCAGAAGGAAAAGATGTAGATCATAGAAAACACATAACAGTGTTGATGAATTTGATTGAGACCCCTTTTATTGATAATAGAATGACTGTATGGATGAGCTTTCTAGGATGATGGTTCTTACTTTAAAATTCAATCTAAGATGTGAATGGGTTCACATGAAAGATTCGTGTTAGTTTAGGTCCAACTTTTAGGGAGCCATACATATCTTGATATTTCTCAGGGAGAATGTTAAATGTGAAAACTCTTTGAGTTGATGCTCGTGTGTATAAACGAAAATTGTATCTTCAGTACCTTCTTAATAGTATGTGTATATACTCATGGTATTTGTGGCTTTTCATTCTCTTATCCGAATACATATTCATAATGTTGTTCTACTGTCACTAAATATAACAAATTTCAGGATTTAAAAGCTCTTTTTAAAGAGACGAAACAAGAAGTCCACCAGGTTCAATTGGGATGGGAGAAGGAACTTCTTTGGCTGGGTGAGATACAAATTGTGGTTTCTCTTTCCCTTTTCCTTTTTGAGTGTGCGTTCAGGTGTTATACGTGAAGTATTGCCTAGTTCAGTGCCCAAACTTCAACTTGAGTATATTTCTAGCAGCATCTTGTATAGTCTGTTGAGAAAGTGATACCTTTATTAGGGCACCACGTCAAGGGCCTTCAGGTGGCGGCTTCTTCATACCACAAAGTTTTGGAAGAAAACCGCATGCTTTATAATCAAATCCAAGACCTAAAAGGTGATCTCATTTTACTATTTTTCATTTTTTATATTTTATATAAGTTCATGGACATAGGTTGATTGAAGCTAAGAATCTATTTCACAAGGCATATAAAGTTCGGTTTATATAAGTTAATATTATGGAATGTGCTCTCCACAGGGACCATCAGAGTTTACTGTAGGGTTAGGCCGTTCCTTTCAGGACAATACAATGTGCAGTCCACAGTCGATTATATTGGAGAAAACGGAAATATCATGATTGTTAACCCACAGAAGCAGGGCAAAGATGCAAGGAGGGTTTTCTCATTCAATAAAGTTTTTGGGCCTAATGTAACACAGCGTATGTCCTTTTCAATCATCTTTTCAAGTTGTTATTGTGGTCTGGCCTGCTTCAGATAGTAAATGAAAGTTGAGCAGGCAAGACATTTTTCATCAGGAGGGACAGACAAACTCTAGTGTTGTTTTTATTATTTAAAATTTGGAATGTCTATAGAAAATGTGGCTCCATCATTATCAATCTTGGATAATTTCTGAGAACTTCTCATTTTCAACTTATTTTTTGCAAATTCGCAGAACAAATATATGCAGATACTCAACCCTTGGTCCGATCTGTTCTTGATGGTTATAATGTTTGTATATTTGCTTATGGTCAGACGGGCTCTGGGAAGACCTACACAATGGTAATGTGATATTATAACAATATTCTTGCTGTTTGATTCAATGTCTTATAAGACCATTTACATTTATGTAATTGAAAGATACAATTTTCAAACAGAGCATGTCCTTTTGGCAGCATTTAATTCCTAGTTCTATGAAAACTTTGACTAGTAACAGACTATAACATGTTTCCGTCCTTCGCAAGATCTTTTACATATGAGAAGTGTATCATCATTTTCTTCTTCACAGAGTGGTCCAGACTTGACAACAGAGGAGACATGGGGGGTGAATTACCGTGCTCTCCGTGACCTGTTTCACATTTCAAAGGCCAGAATGGATGTCATAGAATATGAAGTTGGAGTCCAAATGATTGAAATATACAATGAACAAGTGAGAGATTTGTTGGTCACTGATGGAAGTAATCGAAGATATCCTTGTCAAATTTCTTTTTCTCATTGTTGAGGTTATATTTTTTCTCACCCATGATATACATCCCTCGGCGAGAGATTGTCTTTAACTACCCATACATTAGATATTAGGAACAACTCTCAGCTCAATGGTCTCAATGTGCCTGATGCGAGTTTGATTCCTGTTAAATGTACTCAAGATGTTCTTGATTTGATGAGAATTGGACAAAGAAATCGTGCTGTGGGTGCCACAGCTCTGAATGAGCGGAGTAGCCGATCTCATAGGTGAGCTTTTTTCTTCCCCTTTAGGGGTTATAATTCCTCCGCTGCATCTGGTCTAATTAGTTGATAATGATCTATGATTGGAACCCTTTTGCTGCAGCATTTTAACAGTTCATGTCCGAGGAAACGAACTAATCTCAGGTTCAATGTTAAAGGGTTGCCTTCACCTAGTAGATCTAGCTGGAAGTGAGAGGGTGGATAGATCTGAAGCTGTAGGAGAAAGATTGAAAGAAGCTCAACATATTAACAGATCTCTTTCTGCCCTTGGAGATGTCATTGCTGCTCTGGCACAAAAGAGTTCTCATGTTCCTTACAGAAATAGCAAGCTTACTCAAGTATTACAAGATTCCTTAGGTAAGGCATTGAGTCTATCTTTTTGGACATAAATTAAGATGTCACACTATATTCACTGGTTTATGATTGATATATAAAATTAAATAGTTTTACTCTTACATTTTTATTGATTTCTTCGAAATCTTTCCATGCACTTCAACTGTTGCCCTGTCTAAGCCCAAACCAATTTTGAGTAAAAAGCCTGAGTATTAATTTGTATATAAGTTTTTGAGTTTGAATACAATCAAAATAAGATGATTTTAAAGCCTATGTTATGCAGTAAATTTTTGTGTGGTTAACCAATCTGGAAATCACGTCGTTCTTATTACTGTCAATGTTTTTCCACAGGGGGACATGCTAAGACATTGATGTTTGTGCATATAAACCCAGAGGTTAATGCTCTAGGAGAAACAATTAGCACCTTGAAATTCGCTGAGAGAGTTGCCACAATAAACCTGGGAGCAGCCCAATCTAATAAAGAAACCTGTGAAATTAAAGATCTAAAAGAAGAGGTCTGTTCTTCAGTATAACCTGCCTAATTTGGTGTTGCGTTTGTTTGGTTCACTTTCTTACTGTTTCGTGGTTTATTAAGATCTCGAACCTAAAGACAACTTTGGAGAGAAAGGAAGCTGAATTGGAGCAGTTGAGAAGTCGCACAAATATTAGAGGTGCAGCCTCGCCTCTTCGGATGCTGAAACCTAATAATGCCAGTTTGAAGCCTGAGATCAGTGAGAAACATGTGGATACTCGAAATACAGAGGTATTTGGATTATATTATTGCATGTGATGAAAATATTAGTTAACAGTCATGTTCTGCTTATTTCCAAAATCATATCCCCAACATATTTAATTTGACCATATTGTGGATTTTGAGTTCATAAATAGCACATACGTGCTTCTTGGCAACATCTACTTCGTATTTTCTGTTTTCCTGTGGGTTCAGCCTTGCCGCAAGTGGCATCTCATCGATTTTGAGATAAATTTCAGGTGAGAAGCTGTTCTGCAAACAGGCAGAGAAAATCTCAAAACCCCTCCAAGTTCATAGACAAGGATGCCACGCCAAAAATGCCACTCCTACCTGAAGAAAAATCATTAGGCTTCATTAAGCCAAGATATCCGTCTCCTCCAGTCAGGAGATCTGACATCCACTGATAGAGGCTCCCTGATCAAAACAAGGGCAAAAGCCTGATGCATCCTGAAAACACACCAGTCATAAAAGTACCGTTTCCAGCTAGTAGTTTCGGTCAATAAATCTGTTGCCAATTTACCTGCAACTATACCATCAACAGTGAGCACACGTCTGAAACAAGGTTCACAGGAGCCACCTTTTCCAGATATTTTGGACAGCCTGCAGAGGGTCACATTTCGAGAAGCTCACCCGGAAAACCAAAAGGAGCAATTTCAGCAAGCATTGAATTTTCGCCAAGGAAGCACTAGAAAAACTAAAGTAGAGACTAATGTCAAGACGAAACATCAGATGTCAGCTGAAGCAGAGACACTCCTGTCTGATATGGACGCTGGTAAAATGTTTGATGAGATTCAGAAAACAGATTGTTCAGATCCTGAAAATGAGCACGGACATTTTAGGTTGCCAGTATATGGTACTGCTATGGTTAAGAACATCCATAAAAGTTCTCAAAATGTAGAAACCAGGTATGGCAGATATATTTGATTTAGAAACTAAGCACTGATTCTTTTGTGACAGCACCTTCTCGAATAAGTATGTTTCGACATCATTTCTGTTTTCATTAACATTGTTTACTCTCTTTTTCTCAAACAGGGAACTAATGCAGACAGGTGACGCTCCCTTGGTGGTATGCCCGGAAAATAAAATTTCCAATGTTGTATCTCAGAATCGAAAAGAAGCAGGCAATTCTTCTGCCCCACAATTTCGTCGGAGTAGATCCATGCCTCGAGGGAAACTATTGATCGGAGGGTAAAACAATTTCTTCTCATGAGAGTGTTTGTAAAGAACCTTGGTTGGCCTGCCTTGCTGCTTACTTATCGTTATAGTCTCAGTTTTGTCACCAGATTATATGTTTCCCTAAATGGCTTGTATTGTATTATGACGTGACACTACATGTGTATATTTGTCGTAGTATTGTTTTGCGATTTTCTCTTTGTAACCAAACCAACTACAACGGTGTGGCACCCGTTGAGAAATGAGATATATAACACAGTTTTGATTAAATAACAGGAATGTTGTTGTTACTGTATACTTAGATCTCCTATTTTAAACCGTGATTTATTTTCTATTCCAATACCTGGATATAACTTAAGTGTAAAAATCTTAGCCCAAGTATATAATTAATAAAGTAATTTTATACGTATAGCGTAATTACTAACTTCTCATCTAAAAGGCTGCTCCTACCGTTAGGGTTTTTATAGAAAATGATAACATCATTAAAATTTATATGTAAACTTCATGCGTTGCCCTTGGTCCGACGGTTTCACTAACCCTTTGCAATAATTTGAAACGAAGAGGGGCTTGAAAAAAATGTTTGTATAGTAACAAGGGAATAAATGTAATAAAATATTATTTAAATGTTATAAATGTGTTAAAAGTATAACATTGTTTTCTAATGCAATGTTATTCATGGGCTTTACATTTCGACTCATTTTCTATTGGTTCTTTGCTTACTCTACAAAAAATAAACATTATTTGGCGTAAATTCAGAAACATTCCGAATAGATGCCGACATAAACATTATGGCTTCGTTTGCTTTGCGAGATTCGTTAATCGAAACTTGTATATTTGCTAAACATATATCATTTAACAAATTTTGTTTGTTCATTTTTTTTTTTTGGTTTTGGTGGAGAAAAGTTGAAAGGGAATTGTTGCTAATTATAAAAGTTTGACATATGAAATTGATGATTACACTATTTCAGAATGTTCGAAATGTAATTAACCGGAAAATTTAATTTATTCGTCCACATTTTTTATACTATTATGTAGATTCGAACGTGATCCACTTATTAGGAAACTCAGCACACTAAATCCAACGTTTTCAAGAAAATAAAACATGGTACATGTGCTCCTAATGGAATCTATATTTTAAAATGGTATTTTATCTTATGTTATACAATTTATAATTATACAATGGGTATAAAATTACTTTTTAAATATATATTGAGCCTGATATCTTTACATTTGGCATATATCCATACATTAAAATAAAAAATAAAATACATTTTAGAATAGAAAAATTATACTTAGACCCATGAAGTACGGTCAAATTACAACTAGATCCCTTTATGTATGGAAAATTATATATACCTTCCTTGAGGTTTGGGTCTGACTGATATATAGCGTATTCCGATCACTGATACACCGTGATTTGCATATGTAAGCAAAAAATTATAGTGGAACTCTAATTTTATCCTTTTTCCAATTTTTTTTTTTTTTTGTAGACAATAATACTCTTATTGAAATTGATAATTGTCATTAAGGAAATGAACAAATTTGTCATTTTGGATTTAACTTGAATTGTGAGATTTTTTTCTTACTTCTTCTTAACATTTCGACAAGGATAACAAAGTCATTTCATTATATTTTTCTTGAATGTTAGTTGGAATCCAAATCTCAAAGAAACTATGTGTAATTTTTCATACTTGAGGAATTTTAATTGTAATTCAACCTAATTTCAGGGGGCCTAATTATAATTTTATACTTAAAATAAAGAATCCCTTATGCATATGCTCACCATGTTGTCCCCAAATTTAGCATATAGAGTCGGAGGCTGCCAAATATGAACACTTGGCAGTTTCTATATCACAAAGTTTGGAAATTTCCAATCTCTGTCAATCAAAAAAACCTAAAAACAGGAGGAAAAAAAATGGTTGGGGGGGGGGGGGGTGGGGTGGTGAAAAGAAAACAAACCGAAAAAGAAAGAAAGCTGATTGTTTTTGAAATGAGACATCCACATCTTGGAAGAGGAAAGACCCTCTATGCTTTTCTTTTCTTGATGATATTTGATATTCATCCTATAATTATTTAGATATTTGAGTCCATTTTTCAAATTATTCTTTATGTGTCATTGGTGTCCTTCCAAAAGCGAGAGGTAAGTTCATTTTTTTTTTTGTTAATTTGCTGCAAATTTGCCTCATATGATGTTATCAATGTCTGGACTCCGGACTCAAGAATCATCGTCTCTCAAGGTAATGCAAAATTTTTGATTTCTAAGGTTGCGTTACCTTATTTTTGTTAAATCAAAAAGAACCCAGAAAAAATCAAGAAAAGATTGGTCAAAAACAAGATTTTTTGGTGGGGATTTCTTCATGAATTTAGGTCTTCATGAGGAAAAGTGGGAATTATATGATGATCTCATATGCCCCTATGTGGGTCATAAAAATTTAATTTCCCAAAAAGGGAAAAAAAATAGGTTTTGTCCCAAAAACCGGGGGGCCTTTGTGAATAGAAATTAAGGCCAGAAATGTTGATAATCAAGAACGACTCTTGACAATGTCTGCAATACATTTGGAACCCTCATCAATCTCAACAACATTGGCTGAGAATCCTGGTGGTGATGACCCCTCACCATCAGATGAAAATGCAAACAACTTTGTGACCTGCATATACAAAGTCAAGATTGCAGGTGCCTATTGCAACATCACTGTGACATGGGCCAAGGCCATGATCAGCCACACTCTTTACCTCACAGTTGAAGACCCTCATGAGGACACTCATTACACATGCAAGATTGATCTCAAGACATGGCAGTTTTGGGGCAGAAAGGGTCTCAAAACATTCCGGGTTGGCGAGAAACGTGTCGATGTTTTCTGGGATTTGAAGGCTGCAAAGTTCACTAGCAGCCCCGAGCCAGGCTCCAACTACTACGTTGCCCTTGTGTCCAAACAAGAGATGGTTCTATTGCTCGGCGATCAGAAGAACGAGGCATTGAGGAGGACCAAGTCTAGGCTGGCCTTAGAAGGTGCGCTGATGGTGCACAAGAAGGAAATTTTGTTTGCAAAGAAGTGCTTCTGTACAAAGACCACATTAGGCCCTGACAGGAAGGAGCACAGCATCATCATCGAGTCGGCTCTTTATGGGCCGTATGACCCGGAGATGTGGATCAGTGTAGATGGGATGGAGACAATTCGCGTCCCGAATTTGCATTGGAGATTCAGGGGCAATGAAACGATTATGGTGGATGATTGTCCTGTGCAGATCTTGTGGGACGTGCATGATTGGCTTTACAGCAACAACAATTCAGGCGCGGGCATTTTCGTGTTTAGGAGAGGGGCGGATGAAGGTGAATTCGAAAGCAATGTTGAAGCTGATCATGAAGATTTCTGGCTGACATTTTGTGATGTTTTGTCCGAGGAGACTTCATCATCCATGGGGTTCTGCCATTTTGTTTATGCTTGGATGACTGAATGAGGAGCTTTCAAATGGTGGCAAAAAAAAAAAAGAGAAAACAAAAAAGAAAAAAGTAGTCTGGTGAGGATGTCTTATTTCTATTTTGGCAGATTTATTTGTATAATAGAGTTTATAGAAGTGTTTGGCTTTTGAATCTTGAACAGGTAACTTATGGTTGTGTTTCCATCGTAACAAATTTATTGAGCTTGTTGGGATAAATTTATATTGCAGTAGATTTTAAATACTTCAACTCCTATTTGGGGTCATGTGATGGATTTGAAAATCATCAAATTTGAAGCCGGTTGAAATCCTTTCCCTTAAATCCAAACCCATCAATCTATACGAAGCCGGAATGTTTGCAGTGTCCGTGTGTTGTGAATATGTTATTGCTTGTTCGCAAGACCTGGCTGCTTGCCTGCTTTAGTCATAACTATAAAAGCTTACCTCCAGCAAGAAGAATCGCCAGTTTCTGGGATTCTTTTATATATATATATATATATATATATATATATATATATATATATATATATTGTATAGAAGATAGTCATGGTTCGTGAGCAAGATACCATTCATAAACTACATATATAGGGAGAAAACCAAGAAAAGAAGATGAGAAGTCTTAAAACCTTGTTATGCTCATTAAAATCTGGCTTCTGTATATTGGATTGTGGTATCGATTTTTTCTAAACAATCTTAGAATTTATCATCCGACGAATGTTTGGTTCTGTTTACTACAAAGTTTTTGGCTCCAATTCATTTTAGTTGATTTGTTTTCTTGTGCTTGGTTCTGCACATAATAATATTTGACCCTATTGTTTGATGTTTCCATCGTTGCTGTTCCATGATTTTCGTACAAGGATAGCCCTGCCTATCAATTCACCCCCCCCCCCCCCCCCTCGGTTTCAGGGCATTGCATAACAAATGCCTTCTATTTCAGAAAGTACTCCATTTAACAATATCACGGGTGTAAATTGGTGAATAACAAAAATTGATTCAGTTCGCACCATTGAGTGCATGGGCTAGACCTTAACTTTTCCATTTTAAAAATAAAATGTTATTGTAAATTCTCTAAGAAATTGAAAAATTCAAAACCAAGAAAATATAATTCAGATTCATCCAAATTTGATGTTCTAGAGTTCTTACTTCGTTCATTAACGAAGCGTAAGAGAAAAAAGCCGAATGGCTTAAGAGTCGAGGGAGAGACAATCTGCAAAGTGCAGGCACAAAAAACACATACAGAACACATTGCTCATAGCCTTGTGTGCATAACCGGGCTATCGAACAGTTTAGCAAATCCAGATGTGAATGCAAAACCATCGACTCAAAATTTTCAAGTATAGATACATTCCCTTTACTTCACAAGACTTCCAGAGCATAACGAGGGAGCAAAATTCAATTCGTTTCCTATGTCCTACATCTATGAAAAATGACAATGTGGCGCCCGGGCCACTAGAATATCATATCAAAGAACAATTACAAACGTTTGGTTGTAAGCGTCACCTGCCGAAGCACCTCATGATAGAAGATGTCAAAGATGATGAAATAAACTTCAGCCCAGTGGATCCACCAGGAAAGTAAGAGATGCAGTAGTATGCTAGTGCCAGGACCTACAACCACAGCAGGGTTTCTGATCAGATTATATCGTCAACGGTCTCTCTCTTATTAGACGAACCGTTATGTTTTCGCGCCAAACAATGACAAGGAGAGTCATTATCTCGAACCTAAAATGCTAACAGCTCAGCTCAAACAACATTAACATTAAGAAACATTAATTTGAATACCTGAATTGCAGAAAAGAGCACAGAGAGAACATAGCTGTGAAGCACCATAGAGACATAAATTGTCCCCATCATGCTGCCGATGAACCCCAATGTGAAAGGAAGCCTCTGATAGAGAAACACAAAAGAGAGTAGTATTAGAGAAGAGTAACTCCAGATAGAGCACAGAAAGCCTTCTACACTCTAAGTGATTTTGTACCTCCTTCGACGACATGTGGTTAAACTGATTCTTTGGACCTCTGAGGGCGAAAAAGGACCCAATGATCAAGGCACATCCAGCAGTAAAGCAGAGGGCAAATTTCTGAGGAACCAATACAATAACCGGAAGAAACAAAGTGAATGCAATAAATACAAAGAAAATTCCACTTGCCAGGAACAAGCCAAAATACATCAGTGCTTTCCCAGAAGGGATATTACTGGTAGCCGACTGAAAATTTCCCGGTGAATCTCTTACTCCCCTGGAGACCCTGGAAAGACGAATAGCTCTTTAGAGATACAGAAAAAATACATATATACCTAAATATATATGTTTATCTATACTTATATGTATATGCATACATCTATGTTCTCTCAACTGCCTGATAATTTACAGGACTGTGAGAAAGAGAAGCTATAAGCTCACTGGCAACAAGGTAAAGAAATTATCAATTGATCCTATAAACATCAAATTGTGATCTAAAAATATCCTAGAATAATCTGTCCTGAATCTCTTTTCCCTTTTAGAACTCTCGTTGCTCTTGGTACACAATTTAGGCCAAGGTAAAACAAATGAGCTAGTGAATATAGAGTCTCACATAACTCGGGAAACACGTCTGGTTGACTAATTTTACAATGATTTTTCCATGATCAATAGCTAAGTGACAAATAAGGAGTATGTCACCAGCCCATAAATGGGTTAGGAAATCAAATCCTTTGACCAAGGGGCACCGATCTACATAAAAGCAAGCTACTACATTTGGGTCTTAACATATTATCAAAGCATGCACATCTTTCATTATGTGATTTACTAACATATTAGAAAGGAAGAGAGCTCACTTTCTTTAGTCAGTGATTTATTGTTTTTTCACTATGATAGTTAAATTGCACGTTTTACTAGTTCCCTACTTATGCATAAGCTCAACTTTTATGTGGAGGACGGACCTAGTATAATAAGCATCTAAATTACATTTTCATAAGTTAATGAACTACAAAGATCTTTCCTCTAATACATTAATTTCTTCATGCTAGTCTGGGAATGATAGTGAACTTTTAAAATACAGTCTCCACAAAGTCAACTGTTGACATTGGACATTGTAGTATTAGTCATTGACATAATCCGATCTTGCCAAAGAGGGCAGAGTGTCACTGACCTAGACCTTCCAGGCTCCCGTGCGGCACTTAGCTCCTCGTCGCCCCTCGCGAACTAGCTAAGTCAGCCTCTCCCGAACGTGCTTGTGTGTGAAAGACTTAGAAAGATGACACAAGAGAACAAGAACACAATAGGATTTCCTCAACACTCCTTTGTATTCACTACTCACTCAAGACTTGGATGCCTTACAAATGAGAAGTAGTCCCCTATTTATAGTTGTTCTCCTCTCCAACGAAGGGTGGAGATGCATTTGATCTAACGGCTGCGATTCGCTTCTACCTACTCTACCTACTCATGGGGGTTTTTACAAATATGACCCTTACCTACCCATGGAACCTTCTAAAGTGCTATTTACAAATATGCCCTCTTAGAAGGTCAAAAATATTCTAAGTATGGTTATCATAGTCGAAACCTCTTTATGCCCGTCCCATTTGCTTGATACATGATAACCGCTCTGTGTATCAATCGAGACGTGACAAGAGGCTCAAATGTGGTCACATTTCATACCAAAACATTGTTTCTAAATAACATACATTATGCGCTCACGATACATATGTGCTGCATGTGTTAGGACACAGAAGAAGCAAGAGATTTGATTGATATTTAATTTCTTAGAAATCTGGACAAATCGTACCAAAGTTACCAATAAAGAATAATATGCAACAAAATGAAAATCCCAAACAGAGATTTTACGTGGCCCCGGAAAATCGCTTATGACAACGAGCGTTTTCATTCTTCCAATATGAGAGAGATTTTATTATTGTACAGAATATACTATTAAGTTTTATAACCAAATCCGAGAATAAAATCACCTTGCACAACCACTCTCAGTAGTTGCCAAAATTAAATTCTCCTAACTCGCAAGAGAATAATACAACAAATATCTTCTGAATACTCCTCTAGTGCTCACTTACTCATTTTCACTTGCTTCCTGGGTTGGCATAAGCACTCTTTGTTCTTCCCTTGCTTTGCAGATTGAATTTATAGGCATACCCTGAAACCCACTTTTCTCTCATACCATGGGAACATTAAAACAATTTATAGGCTAATTTATTCATATGGTAGCAAAATATAACATTTGCAAGGCTACAAATCTTTCAAAGGAGGGGGGGTGGTGGTGGTGGTGGTGGGAAGATGGCAGATTCTTCTAGCAATTAATGATGAAAATGGAGGCAACCCATAATTGGTGGATTCCCCTGGAATTCTTCTCCTCCAACTCACGTTGGGCTCAACCATGCCCACTTTGGTTTTTCACACAATATCCCATCTTCATTACACGCTAGTACCTCATTATTGCTACCATCTTCACTGTCATATTCATTCTTCTTTTTAAACGTCTTCTTTCCACAAGGACAATTTCTTTTAATGTGACCCTCACGCCCACAATTATAGCACCTAATGCCTTTAGCTGTTGAACCTAACCCACTCCGTGAAGATCCACCATCAAATTTCCTCATTCTCTGATTTATTCCCCGAGCAACCAAAATAGATTCTTGTTTCACATCTTGTTTTGCATTCTTTTGTTTCTCATGAAACAAAAGCATCGCTTCCACATGTTCTAAGTTTAATGTATCTTTACCGTACGTCAATGTCATTGCCAAACTATCGTAAGAATCTGGAAGCAAAGTAAGAAATAAAAGAGCATTATCTTCTTCCTCCACTTTGACATCAACTTTATGAAGTTGATCCACCAATTTTTTGAATTGGTTGATGTGATCCATCAAACTCCCACCTTCTTGCATCTTCAGCCTATGTAACTGCCACTTTAGAAGCAACTTTGTGGACAAAGACTTCCCGAGATACAGATTCTCCAGTTTTGCCCACAATTTTAACGCTGAATCCTCACAATCATCATCCACAACATTATTGATAATGTTTTCCGCAATGTAAAATCAAATTGTGCTAGCGCAACGCATATCCGAATCTTTCCATTGTGCATCGTTCATCTCTATGAGCTTCCTCTCTTTTCCCTTTAGCGCCACTGCTAGACCCTGTTGAATCAAGAGATCCTTCACTCTTCTTTGCCAAAGAGTGAAATTCCCTTTGCCGTCAAATTGTTTCACCTTGAATAGATTTGTCATTGATATGCCATTCATCCTAATAAACAAATCTCAAACTTTAGTGTTAACCAAATGACTCTATTACCGCCTACTGGGGCACAACAGAAGCAATTGAAAACAGGACCGAGATTTAACTTCTTAGGAACTTTAACACACCACACTAACAAGTTAACAACCAAAGTAATGTACGGAAGGATGTAGATAGAGATTCTGGGTGGTTCGGCAAAATTGTCTACGTCCACGAAAGATTTCATTCTACAACCATAAAAGCTGCTTCATTGTTGTACAAAATATACCCTAGAGGATTATTCTCAAACCCAAGAAAAGTATATCCATTTGTACGGCCACTTTCAATAACTACCAAAAAAAAATTCTCCCAACCCTAATAGAATAATACCACAAGTATTTGTGCTCATTCTTTTTCTCTTCCTCTTTGAGTTGGCCTAAGCGCCCGTTGCTCTCCCCTTGCTCCGTCGATTGTATTTATAGGCATACCTCAAAACTAATTTTTCCATCATAATGTATGAACATTGAAGAAGTTTTTATGCTAGTATATCTCAATGGCAGTAGGATATAAGATTTGCATCGAACAAGGAGGGCAAGACATGGTAGATGCTTACAGCAATTAATGCTAAAGTGAAGACCACATGTCCGGGATGGATTTCCCAGCAACATGTCCTATTTGCATCAGTAATTTGGACGTCTAGCACTAGCTAGCACATCTTGCGAACAGGGAGACATTGGCATTGACATACATCCGGTTAGGAAAACCCTATGTGGTTATACTGCTTAATATATCAAGAGTACCCTCTATGCGGTGAAATTTGACTATTAATAGCACTTCTACCCAAATGTTTCAGACTAGCAAAATTTCTCAAGCTACCCTGCATATTGGAATGGCAAATATCTTTGATATATTCTCAAATTCACAGCAAATGAACCTGTATAATAATCACTTTGCATTTCAACACTTGAGTTGTACAAAGTTATACCTAGTTTACTCACAAGGCAGAATGAATTTGACAGCCAGGCCATCATTTGTATATTAGCAAATTTCCACCATAAACGAATATACTCCTATTTAGTATTAAATTGAAGCACTGCATCTGTCTACAAGCGTGCTCTTAGTTTGTTACTTCAAGAATCTGCATATAATAGCTCATATTCACATGACCTCTCCGATCTAAAACTTACACATTGAAGGTGCCGGAAACGGTGTCGTTGGCGGACCTGACGGCGGATTCGATATCGAAAACGCCGGCGAGCGAGCCGCCGCCGCTACTCTCTTCGGAAGATTTAGCGGCGGCGTAAGAATTCCAATCGGCCAGCAGAGAAGGCGGCATCCCACCTTGCTGGTGCGAATTTTCGCCATCACCAGCGCCCGCTGAAAACCACTTCTGCATTTTCACCGGAGTGCGGGTTTTGGATCAAAAAGATGTGCAGATAAAGTGTTTGATGGATGAACTGAACGAAGACAGATCGGAAGACAGAGAGAATAAAAACCCCCTCATCGAACCAAAACCACAGCAGGCCATCCGTGGTTAAGCCAGAGCTACAGTCCTTGCGGGGTCGCCCCCACACCATTTTTTCAAAAAAAAAAAACAAAATATATTTTTTCTTTATTCCTACCCGGGTAAGATTTTACTTTTAACTGTAGTTTGTTAATTTATTTATGAGTAAGAGAGTCTTTAGCTGATATTATAAACTCTTAAAAATATTTCATAAATTATTTGAAAGTTTATAAGCTCCTAAAAGTGTAAGACAATTTTTTTAATAAACAAACTTATAAATTCTAAAATATGTTGTTATGAGCTTATAAGCTCAACAAAAAAGTATGCCCCCAACTTTTTTTAGATAGTTTATAGGCTTTCTAATTTTAAAAGATTAAATAAGATAAATATATATATTTTTTTAATATTATATTTTCACTATCTCAAAAAATATTTATTTACACGAAAATAATTTTACTTTAGTTTTTTTTCAATCATCATTAAATTTAAACAAATATATAAGCTCTAATTTTTATCAAATAAAATTATAACTTATAAGTTTCAAAAATATCTTATAAGTTATAAGATTTTATTTTATTTAAACACTTTAAGAATTTATTTTTAAAATTAGTTGTAGGAACTTATAAACTCTAAAAATATCTTATAAGCTCGCAGAGTTGATAAATTCTTTAAAATAATCTTAGCCAAATTGTTTGACTGAGCTTACAAGCTCCTAAAAACATCTTATAAGTTATTTGGTAGCTTATAAACTCCTTAAAAGTGTTTGACAATTTTTTTAATAAAGAAGTTTGTAAACTCAAAAAATAAGCTATCAAGAGCTTATCAGTTCAAAAAATAATAATAAAAAAATAACTTCCCCCAATTTTTTTTTCAAACAGCTTGTAAGCTATTTAATGTTAAAAGATAAAATAACATAAATATATATATATATATATATATATTTTTTTCAAGATTACATTTCTACTATGTCAAAAAAATATTTATTTACATGAAATTACTTTTACTTTATTTTTTTGATCATAGTTACACTTAAATAAACATATAAACTTTAATTTTTACCAAACAAAATTACAACTTACAAGTTCCAAAAATATCTTATAAGCTATAGAGTCTTATTCTATCCAAACACTTTAGGAACTTATTTTTTAAAATAAAATATAGGAGCTTATAAGTTCAATAAACATTTTATAAGCTCTACTAGCTTATAAGTTCTTTTAAATAAGCTTAGTCAAACACTCTCTTAGTTGAATTACATGAGCAAAATAAAATGTTTGACGTCTAATATGATAATTTTTTTTTATTATTTGTACTACATTTGCAATGATTTTTTTTACATAATTAATAAATTTGTGATAAGTCAGTAAATTTAGAATGAAAATAATTCATTTGATTAAAATAAATAAAAAATTGGGAAAACGAATGTGAAATAAGAAGAGATTGATGAGAATAGAAAAGGAAAAAGAAGAAACATGCGTTGTAGTGGAGAAGGAAACGGAGAGAACGGTAATTAAATATTATTAAGGGTAATTTTGAAAGATCATAATTAACAACATCAAAAAAAGTCAAAAATCTTAACACTTAATATAATAATTTAGATAATATAAATAATTTAATGATATGTACTTGAAAAAAACCAATCACATGTAAAAATAAATTAAAGAGAAAATGATTTGGCAAAATTATATTTTTGTCAGCTGCAACCCTTTTTACACATTTGGTAACGTCATTTTATGCTGACAAATTTGGCCACGTAATTTCATATTACTATTTTTTTCAAACAATTGATCATTGGCTCAAATTTGATTTTGGGAGTTTCAAATGTGGTCCTTTTTTTTTTATTGAGTTTAGACTCAAAATCTCACATTGAATAGAAATATAGGTGATGCCAATTTAACCTTGAGGATTCTTCCTCTTCTTCTTTATTTTAATTTCTATTATTTTCAGTTGCTTGCTTAGATGATCCTATAGCAGTAACCACTAATTGGTGGAGATATGCGCTTACAGGAAAAAAAAAGAAAAGAAAAAGAAAAGTTATGCTAAATATCATGGTTGAACCTTCATGAGAAAGAAAAGGATGTTATTATTCAAACAAAAGCTTTTTAAATTTTCAGGAAACTTAGTTTCATCTTAAATATTAAATTGGAAGAAAAATGGCCTCCATTGTAAGTTACATGATATAGAACATTATTAAGTTCTAAACAATATTGTATCTTATAAACTATTTTATCTTGGAGAGGAAACCTCTTCGAAAGCAACTTTTATGCCGTGTAGTTCCTAGGGTTTTCTATGGATTATCTCTCTAGCCGCTCCTAGGTTATTGGGATCTGGCTCTAGTTGCTTACTTATTGGATTGGTGTTTGGATTTCTTCCTTCCGAGACTTTTTCCTATTTCATTGTCTCTTTCTACGTAAGTCTACGTCATGGCAAAAGATCTGGAAAAATTGTGGCTAAAGTTTACTTTGCGTGACGAGAAGAGCACGATTGTGGATCTTGGCAAGGGAGATTTGGAAATTTTTTTGTAGAAATATGACTAATGTGTCATTGAAAGGATCATCAAACAAAAACCTATGAATTTGAAAGCACTCACAAATGCTTTCTCCAATGCCTGGAGGATGACGAAGGGCTTCCAACTGTCTGATGGAGGTGAAGGCTTATTCATTTGCGAATTCACATAAAAAAAAGAGGATACGAAACGAGTTCTCAAGGAGGGACTGTGGCATTTTGACAGACAACTTGTGATCTTGAAAGGGGTCGATTGTCATGAGCAACCTTCTGAAGTGAAGCTTGAGCACTATCCGTTCTGGATCCGGATTTGCGATCTACCGATGGATCAACGCGATATGGTCTATCTGAAAACTATAGGTGCTAGAATTGGCATAGTATTGGAGGTCAAGGCAGAAGCTGTTAATTCTCTTGGCAGATTCGTTAGGGTTAGTATTATCGTGAATATCCGCTCAAGAGAGGTATCTAGTTTAATAACAGTAAAGGGATTCGAGTGTGAGTGTATTTCAGGTACAAAAAGCTCCCCAACTTCTATTACTGTTGTGGAATGATTGGACATATGCACGATAAGTGTGATAATAGGCCGGACGAAGCGGACAATGTCGAGGAGTGGCCCTATGGACAGAGTTTGCGAGCAACCCGATTGCGAGTCAAAACGGTAGTTCGGATTAGTAAATCTGAGAACTATATTCTAAGGGGACAAGCTAGTTCAGAAGCCCGGGACACAAGGCTGGCAAGGAGACTACGGACTCGTCTAGCACCTACACGGGTAAGGATGACAAGGCCCAAACTACTTATGCAAACCACCTGCAAAGAGCTTCGCAGCATAATGCGGAGGGTGATGGGAACAATCGAAAATCTAGTGAGGGAGAAGAGATCAGACGAATACCTCATGACCATAAGGGGCCCCTAGAGAAGACAAAGGAGATAGCAGAGTCCGAGGGTGGGAGTCTCCCTAATTGTAATGGTGCGTCGGTGCTCAAAACCCAAATAAAGATGATAGTTCCTACTAAAGTCAAAATTGATAGAAACAGGAGAGATGATCTCACTGCACAACAATCTGATCTAGTAGCGGCCACGGGACTCTCGATTGAGCAACAGAAGCAAAGTTTCCAGCTGCTTGCTAGTGCCACCACTAGTTTAGATACAATGGACATTGACCCTAGAGAGAAGAGACAATGTATATCAAGTATGGCCACCTGATAGTATGTTATTTTTACATAATTTTAGGCCACAATTATACTTATTTTGATTAACTTTGGGCTTTAATTTGGTTAGAATCTCACAAAAGTTAATTCTTACTTGTCATAAGTGAAAATTGATGAAAATGAGCTAAACACAGGCCTAAAGGTGGTAAAAAGTACAGAGGGTTGTTTTTACAAGAAAGTTGGAAGGCTAAAACATAGAAATAAGCATGTTCATTGCATAAGGTGTGATCTTGCCTTGTAGGCTGAAATTCCTACGCGGAAATGGAAAAGAAGAATCTCGTTTTGGCTAGAGTTAGACTTGGAAACAAACTCCTGACTTGCCTACGATTCCTAGGATTTTCCAAAGAATTATCCTAGCCCTGTTAGGAATTTTTTCTAAGGTTAGAGCCCTATATATACCCGATTATATCGTACTGTCTAGACTGCTTGGATTTCAATTTATTATTCTAGTTTTAGTTTTAGTCTTTAAAAATTTCTAGCTTTTATATTTTATCTTTGTTGTTATTATGGCCATGCGTGGCTAAATTTCTTTATTCAGTCAAGGAGTAATTCGAGCCAATGTTTTATTCAAGGATTGTGAGATCTAATCGGTTTGCTTATCTTTTAATTTTATGCAATATTTTTCTATTTTTCTGTACTTTTTGGGAAAACTCCATCTCTGATTATTGTTTTGTTAGTTGCACAATTAGAGCCCATTGTTCAATTAATTTAACTTCATAGTTCCAGTTGAGAAAATTGAATTCATAATTAGTTTGATTGAATCAACACAAGTGGATAGTAGTATAATTCGTTATACTATGAAAATACACAATCTAGTTTCCAACCACATTTGTAGGTTTGTTGGCTAGGATTTGGGTCTTTCTAGTTTTTAATACTGTTAACGGGTTAAATCCTATTGTTCGACTAGGGTTATTCGTTAATTAGGGATTATTCATCGTATTCGTGTATCTAGTCTATTATTAAGGAATTAGGTTGGATGAGTTCTTTGAAGGCTATAACTAATCTATTACATGAATTAAAAGCTATTTTTGAATCAATGATTAATCCATGAAAACGTTGTACAAAGAATTACCCTTGACTGAGTTTTCATTCCTATAAATTTGTTTTAAATTCATTTCTTGCCTTTGTTTTATTTTGTTAGGTTTTTACTCAAAAATCCCCCTCTTTTTACTTTATTTTGCACTCTTGGTTATTTAGGAATTTATCAATAGTTATTCCCTGTAGGTTCGATCCATCTCACCCTATTTACAAGTTAATTTTGTATTTAGAGGAGTAGGATTTATTTTTGGTGGATTCGACAACCATCACCACCATTTTTGAGTATGGCCAAGAGATATAAAATGCTTAAGATGGAACGTTCGAGGTATGGGGAATCCTTGGACGTTTCGAGCCCTTAAACACTTAGGGGCAAATTCCCCAAACTTGATTTTCTTGATGGAGACGCGTCTTTACCGCTTTGAGTTTGAAGGTTTCAGGAGAAGTTTTTCAGAATTTTATTTATTTGTAGTTGATGTCGCCGGTAGACGTGGAGGTTTATCCCTGATATGGAAAAAAGATCTAAATATTAGAATTCTTAATTATTCGCTTCATTGTATTAATTTTGAATTTTTGGATGGAAATAATACTTTCAATTTGGTATGGCTTATGCATGTATGGTTGGCCGGCGAGCAGTAACAAATATCTTACATGGAATTTGATCAAAGAGTTAAAAGGGGATTCAAATTTACTTTTCTTGTGTTTTGGCGACTTCAATGATTCACTTACTACTGATGAAAAGGTCGGGGTAGTTGAGAGGGGAGTCAATAGTTTTGAGGGATTTAGAAACACATTACTGGATTGTGGACTTAATGATATGGGTTTTGACGGTTTCAAATTCACGTAGAATAATGGTCAGGTTGGAGATCAAAACATTCAGGAATGATTTGACCGCTTCTTAAGAAACAAAGCATGGTGAGGACTATATCTAAACTACCGCGTTCACCACTTGGGAAAGCTAACTTCAGATCATTTCCTTATTCGAGTGAACACAGATGCGTGAGGGCATGATCGGTTGTCAAACAAGAATCACCCTTTCCGTTCCAAAGACATGTGGGTTCGAGATCAGGAATGTGAAGACATGATTCGACATGCTGGGGGGGGGGTCTGGGAGGGGTGTAGAAATGCATAGATACATGTGCAGCTGCCCTTCAACAGTGGAACATAAGGTGATTTGGTCATGTGTAGGGAAAACTTAAACAATCAATGGCCCAAATGGAGAAATGTCAAACTATGCCACAAGATGAGGGATGCATTGAGTAAAAATTTGAACAACTTGCAATTTCATTCGGGATAAAAACATATGGCCCGCCAAACTATATATGAGATGTTTTGTACTTTGCCACCCGGACTATTTTTTTTACACATCACCCTCTAAACTACGCGTTTTTTGCACTATACCATCTCCGTCCTATTTCCAATCAAATTTTTTGCCTGAAAATCATCAGGTGTCGTTCACATGTTTTTTCTAAAGGTATTTCATCCTTTTAATCATAGTTTTAGGTCAAAATTTTACACTAATACGATTAAAATATGCTATCGTGACACTATAAAGTGTCTAAAATTTTGCATTAATACGATTAAAATAACAAAAATACCCTTAGAAAAAACATGTGAATGACACATGATGATTTTTAGGCGAAAATTTTGATCGGAAATAGGACGGAGATGGTATAGTGCAAAAAATGCGTAGTTTAGAGGGTTATGTGTAAAAAAAAATAGTTCGGGTGGCAAAGTTCAAAACGGCCCATAGTTTGGCGGGCCATATGTTATTATCCCTTTTCATTTTATAAAATAGTTTGCGAATGTCGCTTATGTAATTGATAGACAGTTTGGTTCAATGTCAGATCCTATATATTGAAATTAGCATCCTTTTTTATACTCGATTGTATTAGTTGACATTTCTAATAGTTAATAATAATACTAGTTTTTATTTAAAAAAATATTGAACATTATTGGTCATTTCGAGCATTACTTTTCAATCAAGCCAACAAAATTGGGGGGAAAAAAGGAAGAAGAAGAAGAGGTTCAAATTTGACATGCATGGTCCTTTTTATAAAAAAGGGCAAAATACACTTTGCTCCCTTATTTTTTTTATCTTAGTCACTCGGTTCCGACTTATTGGTCGACTAATCCGAATCGAGTACTATAGAAAACATCATTTATCCCCTAAAAATGATTACCCTAAATATTAATGACAAAATTGCCCTTTATTTGATCATACAAATACTTTGTCTTATTTTCTTAATATTGATATTGGTGGAATTAATTGATTTTATTTGTTTCTTAGTAAACTATATTTTGAGAATGTCAAATAATTTTCTCAATTATAAATGTCCATCCATGAATTAAAACATGCACATCATAAAGAATAATAAATAATTAAAATATAATTAGATTTTATAAATAATTAATATTAACTAATTAAGTGAAATTGGTAAGTGCTTTATTTTCAAAATATTGATAGCAAAATACTCCATTAATCAATTATGATCAACTAATTAATATAAAGTTGTTCGAAAAATAATTTATTTATATTTTATTTTAACCATTTATTTTTACATTAAAAATGTACATAGATACATTAAAAATGAACATTTATAATTAGAGAGTTATTTGAGATTTTTAAAATATATTGTACTAAGAAAAAAAGATTATAAATAACTATTTACACAAATATTGATATAAAAATAATAAGCTAAAATATATGTATAATGAAATAGAAGGTAATTTTGTCACTAAAAGTTAGGGTAATCAATTTTAATGGGATAAGTGATGTTTTAGATAGTATAGGGGCGTAAACTTTATAAATGGCATTGTACAAGAAGGCAAAGTGTATTTTGTCCTGAAAAAATAGAAAATGAGAATTATAGTTAATGAATAGTGTGAATTTATCCCGCAAGTATCAAAAACCTTTGTTTTGATACTACAATATGTATTCTAAAATTTAATAAATAGGAAATAACCCATAAGCATGATTTTTAATTTATAAGGTAGTTGATCAAATTTTATCTTAATTATTGTTTGGCATGGCATGTAATGAATAAACATTCAAATTCCATTACCAATAACTTCTAACATTCCTACATTTACCTTTTTTTTTTTTTCATTTTTCGGTTATGGTCTTTTAATTAGTTTTAATTGTTGAATACTTTAATTATGAATATTAGTATGAGATATTAAGAATCATGCTATGTGTTAAATATTTCACATGCATTTTAAATGCATTATATTTTATTTATGTTGAATAATTTTATAAAAAATGTTAAAATGACTAACCATGGATAATACGTGAGGAGTTGAGACACGCATCTTGACTCAAAATTATATTATAAAGTCGGAGTTAAGTTTTAATTAAAATATACTTATACTTAGCTTAGGGGCTAAGCAATTAACCATTCGACCCTACACTTTTGATAAGTGGTAAATTGAAGCTACTAAAAAATATTGAACTACTCAATGAGTTCACCAAACAAAACTTTTCATTAAGTCTAAAGGGTCATGCTTCCGCACAAGTTATTCATCTAACTAACACAATGCATTATATCAGGTGCAGAATCTACCAAATTCAAGTTATAATATCTTTAATTATATCATGGTCAATTAATTATCTCGAATTTGTGCACCTATGTGATTGTACAAATACTCTTTTTTTTTTTTTTTTGGGTTATGAAGACTTATACTACAACTAAGTCAAGTCTTCAGCCATCAGTTCGCGTAGCTCCAAGGACGGTGGAGTCTCCCACACTAAGACGGGTTGGGTAGCTGTGTGCCCAAGCTTAGCTAAAACATCTGCACATCTATTTCCAAATCTTCTTGTATGCATGACTTTAGCCTGCCAGGGCAGTCTCAACATTCTCCTGCGGTCTTCGATAATTAACCCAAGTGGATGTTCCATTGCACCTGCAGTTTCGATCATTTTAAGAACGATCGCCGAATCAATCTCCACTTCAACTCTCGAAAAACATCTTTCCCAAGCCATTCCCAACCCCTCTCTCAGTCCCAATAGTTCGGCTTCTGTTATAATACTCTTTGATATAGTGGTGTTGGGTTTATTTCTCATTTGGGGCCTTCTAAAATAAGGTCATCCCATACAAGTTTATATTGGTTAGACTGGTAGGTCTTTCACTAAGTACCACGTATCACTTTTTACTTTTTCAATGAATTTAAGAATTGAGTTTTGACATACTACCTATTAATTTACCCTTTATCTCTAAAACCAATATGCATTCTTTCTATATTCATTGGATATACATATTGTCTTCTCTCTTCTCTCTCCCTAAATTATTCCGTGGCTCTCTCTCTCTCTCTCTCTCCATTAT
>JAOWBU010000622.1:0-25000 GCA_026212405.1 Petrea volubilis
GGTGGAGCTTACTCTCATGAATTTGGGTCTCACTTTCATTCCCGTGTCCGTTTTATTATACGTTGCCTCAGGGTACTGCCCAGTTAGAACTTCATGATGTTGTTATTATAATAACAGTTGTAGTTACTAAATCTGGTGCAGGTCAACACTGCACAGAGTATTGGGTAATGGCCAAGACAGATATTCTGTAAGATTTTCTCAAAGCTTTTATAATAGTTTGATCTGGGGTTTCCTTATCATGCAATTAGTCAATCAATCATCCACGTAACCAAGCAAAGGGGAAGCAAATACATGTGCTCCACATAAAAATGAGGATAAAAGAAAAAGAAAGGTTCTATAAGGCTGCTCTTTATGGACGGGTGGATGGTTTAATTTTTAATTTTATTTTTACTTTTTTTCCTTCTTATTATTGGAGAGGACCAAGTTTTTTGATATGATAAAGAGGACTATACATATAATTTTTCGTGGTGATATTATCTACTTGTTTCCCACATCCCTATTGTTTGTTTGCATTTTAGATCTTTTATTCCAATTGGTGCAGTATCTCCTATTCCACATTACAGAAACATGCCATGTGTATAATAATATTTTCTTTTATAGATTATATATTATATGTGTTCTTTACTGTAGATCACTTACATTTGGCTTTCATCTGTATTATGGAAGAAACGAGAAGCGTGATTATTGATTGATGTTTCTTCACAGATAGCGTTCTTTGTTGATCTTAGCCATGATTGCATTGTCGAATGCTTGCCAACATGTCAATCAGAGAACAATCCTCCGAGGTGAGTACATTGACAAATCAACTGCTTTTATATTCCTTAAAATACTAGCCATTCTCTTCACTGCAGAATACTGGATTTCAGTTGCATGTTTTGCTAAAATATTGTATTCCATGCAAAATCGCATTGTTATTTTTATTTTCTTTTCTCTAACTAGAAAGAAACGTCTAGTTCACGTGGATGAAAATATTGCCGTATACATACTCAGGATCATTTATAAAAATATTTTTCTTCCTATAAGTTTGACAAAAAAGTTGTTATTTTCATTCTTCTAAAATGTCAAGAGTTCATAGTAGAGCATGAACAAAATGTAACTATTATGTTCCTTGTCTTCCTTTTTATCTCTATTGCATTACACAGCTGGTTATACAAATATGATGGCTTTGCAGGTTCCCTCCGATCAAATTCGAAGATTACCTGCTTCAGAGGTATAAAGATACTCAGGCCGACCTCAATTCCTACAAATGATCGGAGAGCAGCTCATGTTTAGGAAAAGCTTCTCAATGGTGAACATACACTTGGTAAGCCATGTACAAGTGGATGATTTTCTGCCAGGCGAGCTTCATTTCATGTGAGAGATTGTTGCTTTGGCAAAATAGTTATTTTGCTTCTTGTTGAATGTTGTACTGTATGGCGTCGTGGCGCTCAACAGGTTCCCTCTTGATTATGCTGATTGTCAATGTAAATTAAACTACCCTTCTCTGAGGTTAGGCCTGATTACGCATGCTTCCCCTAAAATTTGAAAAATTACCAAAACCTCCCTTGATGTTTGGTTCCGTCCAGCCCTTAACCCCATGAACTGTTGTACCAAAAGCTGTTGATGCTAACCAAGCTTGTTAAAAAAAATCCTCATTTACCATTGATCAGAAAGTTTATTTTTGGCTTCTTTGACGTCGTTCACTAGCAGGTTGGCCCCTATTCTTGGAATCGGTTAGTGTGTATTTGATATGAGCGAATCGTAAACTAAAATGTTTACAACATTTGATTTTAATTTCTCACTCAAACCCTTTTTAAACATGTTGTCCCTAGGCACTTTGACCTCGTAAAGAATGGACAGAATGGTAATTTGACAAATTACTATAGTTGGCTGAAAGTTTAACTCAACCCACGGGAAGAGATTATTAGTCCGATTTATTAGCCACCGGGAAGTTTATCACTAGCCAGCTCGTGTCAAAGTTACGGGGACTATGAGACGGTAACAACAAAGAGTTGATGGCTATAGAATGGCTATCAACACCCATGAAAATGAATCAAGTGAGATCTTAAGAAACACAATTTATTGTCTATTATAAATAAACAGTCACAAATTGTTCTCTCATTTATATAAATCCCGCCTTCTTCGTTTTATTACATTTAAATGTAATATTCTCGAGCATTTTTAAACAGTAAAGGAGGGGATTCTAAAAGATATTCGAGTTTGTTATTTTTGGATCTGTAGTATTAATATCTCAAAAAAGAGCATTATATCTTAAAAGATGATTGTCGAAGTACTATGATTTAAAAAAAAAAAAAATCATTATATCTTAAAAGATAATTGTTGGAAAATTGTAATTGCCAAAGTAGGTAAGCGCATTTTAAACAAGAGTGTAACATTGTCTGAACTTGTTGAATTCTATATAGCAATATAACACTTACTTCAACCCATATTTTCCAACAATAGATTCCCGGGTCTCTCGGGTGAGACTCAAGTACCCTAACCTAGGGGTGTTCAAAATATCCGAAAATCGATCGAGCTGACCGAAATCAAAAAAAATTGAACCGAACCTAACCGCATGTGGTTCAATTCAGTTTTCGATTTTATATCCACAAAGCGGAAATTTTCGGTTCGGTTTTTTCCTTGGTTAAAACCGAGGGAAACCAAAAACCGCATATCTTAGTGTGGTTCAGTCTCGGTTCGGTTAACCAAAAAATTAAAAAAAAATAATTAAAATGTAAACATGTTTCATGAGTAAATAAAGGGGGGACCTTTTTTTTTTTCCTGAGTAAAAGAGAGTCTACCCAACTCTTCTCTCTCTGCAAACTCTCTCTCTGTCTGCCCAAGACACAAGTCTCAACCGCACAACTGTCTCTCTCTCTCTCTATAGGCTCTACCCAAGTCCCAACAGCACAACTCTCTCTAGGACTCTCTATCACTTTCTCTCAACTCTTTCTCTCTCACTGACTCCGGCGACTCACTTGGTGAGGGAACTAGGCGATCAACGACCAACCGACCACGTCCATGAGCTCGAAGCTACAACAACCAACTTGAGGAATTTTCTCTCTTTTTTTAATAGTAATTAAAATCAGTTTTTGGTTAAAACCAAAAACCAAACCGAACCGGTTCGGTTTTAACTGAATTGTACCAACGTAGGTTAGGTTCGATTCGGTTCTTGGTTCATAAACCAGAAAACCTCAAGGAGCGGTTAACCGAACCAAAAGTTCGGTTCAGTTCGGTCATATCCGAATGAACACCCCTACCCTAACCATCAAAACTACAACAAAGATTGACCCAATTCAACAATATACATGCTTTCATGAATATTTTATCTCTTGATATCGCAAAACAAATTATACAATAATAATTTGGAAATAAAACTATGAAGCACTACTATCTCAAAAAAGACATCATTATATCTCAAAAGATGATTGTCAGAAAACCGTAAGTGCCAAATTAGGAAATCACATTTTAAACAAGCGTGTAACTTTGTCTAAACCCATGGAATTGCTTCAACCCATTATAACAATATCACACTTACTTCAACCCTTATTTTCCAACAATAAATTCTTATTTAACCATCTGATCCATATCACTTTTATTTACTTTTTTCTTCTTTTTTAACGGTTAAAAAACAATTATAAAACCAAAATGTTGATTCCGTTGCTAAGACTCAAACCCGGGATTAATATGTTGAGAACCAAGTATCCTAACCATCAAGACTACGACATAAATTAATATGATTCAACAATATACTACCTTTCTTGAATATTTTGCCTCCTGATATCACAAAACCAATTATGCAATAATACTTAGAAACAAAAACTATGAAGTATCACTATGTCAAAAAAGAGATCATTATATCTTAAATGATGATTGTCAAAAAACTGCAAGTATCAAATTAGGTAATCTCAATTTAAACAAGAGTGCAATTTTGTCTGAACCCATTGAATTCTATACAGCCATATCAAACTTATTTCAACCCCTATTTTCCAACAATAGATTTTTACTGAACCATCTAACTTTGTTCTTTTTTATTTACGTTTTTTTTTCAACAATGACTAAGGCCAAGATGCTAATTCCGTTGTCGAGACTCGAACCCAAGGCTCTCGGGTGAGAGACGAGTAGCCAAACCATCTAGACTATAAAGGCATTTGACCCGGTTCAACAATATACTTTCGTTCTTGAACATTTTGTCTCCCGATGTCATAAATCAATATTCAATAATAGCTAGAAACAAAAACTATGAAGTACTACTGTCTCAAAAAAGAGATGATTGAATCTTAACATATGATTGTCGGAAAACCGTAATTGCCAAATTAGGTAATCGGATTTTAAGCAAAAATTTAAATAATTGCATTTTAAGCAAGAGTTTAAATATGTATGAACCTATTGAATTCTATGTAGCCAAATCATACTTACTTCAACCCACCCCTATTTTCCAACAATACATTCTAACTTAACCATCTAACTCATATCTTTTTTATTTACTTTTTTTTTCTTTTTGATGGTTAAGAAACAATTACTAGGGCCAAAATGCTAATTCCTTTGCTGGGACTTGAACTTGGGTTTCTTGAGTGAGAGCTAAGTATCCTAACCATAAAGACTACAATGAAGATTGGCCTAAGTCAACAATATACTTACGTTCTTGAATTTTTTGTCTCCTGATATCGTAAAACAAATTATGCAATAATACTTAGAAACAATAAGTATTAAGTACTACTATCTAACAAAAGAGATCATTATATCTTAAAAGTTGATTATCGGAAAACCGCAAGTTCCAAATTAGGTAATTGCATTTCAAACATGAGTGTAATTTTGTCTGAACCCATTGAATTCTAAATAGCCATATCACACTTACTTTAACCCCTATTTTTCAATAATAGATTTTTACTGAACCATCTAACCCTATTCTTTTTTATTTACTTTTTTTTCTCATTTTTGATAGTTAAGAAACAATTACTATGGAGAAAATGCTAATTCCATTGCCGCAAATTGAACCTAGCTTCTCGGGTAAGAGTTGAGTATCGTAACCACCTAGACTACGACGAAATTTTATGCGGTTCAACAATATACTTGCTTTCTTGAATATTTTGTCTCCGGATATCGTATACAAAGTATGCAATAATAGTAAGAAACAAAAACAATCAACTACTATCTCAAAAGGAGATCATTATATCTTAAAAGATGATTGTCGGAAAATTGCAATTACAAATTATGTAATCACATTTTAAACAACAGTGTAACTTTGTCTGAACCCATTGCATTCAACATAGACATATCACATTTTCTTCAACCCCTATTTTTCAACATTAGATTCTTACTCAACCATCTAACCCTGTTCTTCTTCATTTACTTTTTTTTTTTTCTTTTTTGATGGTTAAGAAACAATTACCAATGCCAAAATGCTAATTCTATTGCTAGAAACTAAACCCGACTCTCTCAAATTAGAGCCTGAGTATCCAAACCATCTAGACTACAATAGAGTTTGACCCTATTCGACAATACACTTGCTTTCTTTAATATTTTCTCTTGATACTGTAAATCAGTTATGCAATAATAGTTGGAGACAAAAACTATAAAGCACTCCAATCTCAAAAAAGATACTATTGTATCTTAAAAGATGATTGACGGAAAACCACAATGGCCAAATTAGGAAATTGCATCTTAAACAAGAGTGTAATTTTGTCTGAACCCATTGAATTCTATATAGCCACATCACATTTACTTCAACCCCTCTTTCCTAACAATAGATTCTTACTGAACCACCTAACTCTGTTATTTTTTATTTACTTTATTTTATGGTAAAAAAACAATTACTAAGGCCAAATTGCTAGTTCTGTTGCCGGGACTCAAACCCAGATCTTTCGGGTGAGAACCAAGTATCCTAACCGTCTGGACTGCAACGGAGATTGACCCCATTAAACAATATACTTTCTTTCTTGAATATTTTATCTTCTAATATCATACAACCGATTATACAATAATAACAAGACAAAATAACTATGAAGTGCTACTATCTCAAAAAAGAGATCATTTCATCTCAAAAGATGATTGTCGGAAAATCGCAAGTGCCAAATTAGATCAACAACAGATTCTTACTGAATCATCTAACCATGATCTTCTTTATTTACATTTTTTTTTTCATTTTTGATGGTTAACAAACAATTAGCAATCAGGCTAAAATTATAATTCCATTGCCGGGACTTGAACCCAAGTCTCTTGGGTCAGAGTTGAGTATCCTAAGTCCTAACCATCTAGACTACAATGGAGATCAACTCATTTCATCAATATACTTGCTTTCTTGAATATTTTGTATCTTGATATTGTAAATCATTTATGCAATAATGCTTAGAAACAAAAACAATGAATCACTATTATCTCAAAAAAGAGATCATTGTATATTAAAAGATGATTGTCAGAAAAACCGCAATTGCCAAATTAGGTAATTGCATTTTAAATAAGAGTGTAATTTTGTGTGAACCCATTGAATTCTATTTAGACTTACCACACTTACTTCAACCCCCATTTTCCAACAATAGATTCTTATTGAATCATCTAACCTTGTTCTTCTTTATTTATTTTTTTTCCCGATTTTGATGGCTAAGAAACAATTACAAAGGACAAAATGCCAATTCCGTCACCGGCACTCGAACCTGGGTCTCTAAGGTGAGAGCCGAGTATCCTAACCATCTAGACTACAACGAAGATGGGCTTGATTCAACCATATACTTGCTTTCTTGAATATATTGTATTCTGATATTGTAAATCATTTATGTAATAATAGTTCGAAACAAAAACGATGAAGTACTATTATCTCAAAAAAGAGATCATTGTATCTTAAAAGATTATTGTTTCCAAATTATGTAATCGCATTTTAAACAAGAGTGTAATTTTGTCTAAACCCATTGAATTCGATATAGCCATATCACACTTACTTCAACCCCTGTTTTCCAACAATAGATTCTTACTAAACCATCTAACCCTATTCATTTTTATTTACTTTTTTCCCCCTTTTTTTATGGTTTAGAAACATTTACTAAGGCAAAAATGCTAATTCCGTTGCCTAAACTCAAACCGGGGTCTCTTGGCTGATTGCCGACATTGATTAAGTTCAACAATGTACTTGCTTTCTTGAATAATGATATCGCAAACCAACTATGCAATAATAGTTAGAAACAAAAACTATAAAGTACTCCTATCTAAAAAAAAGAGATCATTATATCTTAAAAGATGATTGTTGAAAAACCGCAACTGCCAAATTAGGTATCACATTTTAAATTGGAGTGAAATTTTGTTTGAACCTATTGAATTCTATATAGCCATATCACACTTACTTCAGCCCCTATTGAACCATCTAACCCAATTCCATTTTATTTATTTTTTTCTTTATTTTTGATGGTTAAAAAACAATTACTAAGGCCGAAATGTCAATTCCGTTGTTGGGAATTGAACTCGGGTCTCTTGTGTTTGAGTTGAGTATCCTGAGCATCTACACTACAACAAAGATAGATGTAATTCAACAATATACTTTCTTGATTGAATAATTTTATCTCCTAATATCATAAAACCTATTATACAAGAATAATAAGAAAAAATAGCAATAAAGTACTATAATCTCAAAAAAGAGATCATCGTATCTTAAAAGATGATTGTCGGAAAACCGCAACAGCCAAATTAGGTAATCGCATTTTAAACAAGAGTGAAATTTTGTCTGAACCCATTGAATTTGACATGGTCATATCACACTTACTTCAACCTCTATTTTCCAACAATAGATTCATACTGAAGCATCTAATCCTATTCTTTTTTATTTACTCTTTCTTTTCTTTTCTAATGGCTAAAAAATAATTTCTAAGGCCAAAATGCTAATTCCATTGTTGCGAATCAACCTCGGGTCTCTCGGGTGGGAGCCGAGTATCCTAACCATCTACACTGCAATGGAGATTGACCCAGTTTAACAATAAACTTGTTTTCCTGAATATTTTGTCTCCTAATATTGTGAACCAATTATGCAATAACAGTTAGAAACAAAAACAATGAAGTACTATCTCAAAAAAAGAAATCATCGTATCTTAAAAGATGATTGTCGGAAACTGCAATTGCCAAATTATGTAATCACATGTTAAACAAGAGTGTAATTTTGTATGAACCTATTGAATTCTATATAGCCATATCCCACTTCAACCCCTATTTTCCCCAACAATAGATTCTTACTGAACCATCTAACCCAATTCTGTTTTATTTACTTCTTTTTTTTTCTTTTTTGATGGTTGAAAAACAACTACTAAGGCCATAATGTTTCTTTCATTGTTAGGAATTGAACTATGGTCTTTCGGGTTAAAACCGAGCATCCTAACCTTCTAAACTTCAACGGAGATTCACCATGTTCAAAAATATACTTGCTTTCTTGATTATTTTGTCTCCTGATATCATAAAACCAATTTTGCAATAATAGTTAGAAACAGAAACTGTGAAGTACTACTATCTCAAAAAAGAGATCATTATATCTTAAATGATGATAGTCTAGAAACCGCAAGTGCCAAACTAGGTAATTGCATTTGAAACAAGAGTGTGACTTTTTCTGAACCCATTGAATTCTATGTTGTCATATCACACTTTACTTCAACCCCTATTTGTCCAAAATAGATTGTTACCTTATTTTCCCACAATAGATTGTTTCAGAACCATCTAACCCAATTCTTTTTTATTTTCTTTTTTTTAATCTTTTTTGATGGTTAAAAAAAATTACTTAAGCTGAAATGCTAATTTCATTGCAAGGACTAGAACCCAAGTCTCTCGTGTGAAAGCCAACTATCCTAACCATCTGGACCGCAACAAATACTTGCCTAATTAGACACTATACTTCTTTTCTTAAATATTTTGTCTTCTGGTACTTTAATTCCGCTGCCGGGGCTCAAACGCGAGTCTCCCGGGTGAGAGCAGAGATCCTAACCAATATTCTGTCTCCTGATATAGTAAAACCAATTATACAATAATTAGAAAGAAAAACTATGAAGTATATGAATTACCAACATGACCAACTTTCACTTTATTACACCATATAACCATTGTTTGCAAACACCCACATTGTTTTTTATCAACACACATTACAAGAGTTGATTGATACAAGTACAAAGCAGAGACGATAGATGAAGATCCAGCAGCGACACATATATACTACGACACAATGTTCATCGGTAACTTCTGTAATTTGGAGAATACATGCAGCTTTCGGCATACTTAAACAAGTCCTCCGGTCGAGGGAGTCGAGTTGCCAAACCTAAATATAACGAATAATCAGTCAAAAGAAATGTGCCTCTATAAATTTAATTGAATAAACCTATACTATAATCATTAAAAAGAACAGATACGAACCCAGTTCATATGCTTTAGCAGCAACATTCGCAGCAATATGAGCTGATATCTTTCTTATATTGGAAAGTGGAGGATAGATCATCCCCTTAGCATAGTGTTCTTGAGTTACTTGAGCAGCCAAAGCTTCCGCTGTTTTGCATAAAGCAACAAGCATATATTTAGTGATGAGTGAAGTCCGTAGACCGAAACCTAAGAAAGAATGCTATTCATGCGAAGAAACCAATCAAATCTCCTCACATTTGCATAATTATAGAAACCACCATAATGCCAATTCTTTTAGGAGGTCTAACTGTAAGACTTAGTTGATGGAAGGGGTGGTCCTCGTAATTTTTCTAACCTCAGGGGGCCTAAAAGAAAAGAGTTGATGACCGGGGTGCTTAAGGTATTTATGCAACCCTTAGTGGGGTATATCAAACTTGGAGGTTGCGGGTATGATCATCACTTTTCTAAGTAGTCAACTTTGCCCCCTTGAATAAATATTTATCATGACTGCATCCCTAAATGCTAACCAAACGCCCATTAAGCTAAAAAGATAGCCCTTGTAGATGCACGATTTTCTGGTTATAGTTATATACTTACAAGCTGCTAGAAGCATATCATCATGGACACGAACGGCACCAGAAATGACCAATCCAAAACCGAAACCAGGGAATATGTATGCATTGTTTGCCTGATTTACATGCAGAGAAAAACTTAGTCATCTATTTAAGTCCACAGGAATTGCCCATGGTAAAATCAAGTGAAAAGTGAGAACCTGGCCAGGTACAAAAGTTTTTCCATTGAATTCCACCGGGTCAAATGGACTTCCGCTCGCAAAAATAGCACGCCCCTAATTAGCAGAACAAGGAACAAAAATCACGTCTGTTTTACGAGAACATTTGATGCTATTAGATATAGCTACGATAAAAAATATAAGTTACTCATCTAACCTGAGTCCAAGTATAGGCTTCTTCAGCAGTGCACTCAGATTGTGAGGTTGGATTTGACAGTGCCATAATTAGAGGTTTCTGTAGCATTAACTCTTCATCAGGGTTGCGTCTCTTTTGTGTGTGTGTGTGTGTGTATAGAGAGAGAGAGAGTACCTCGTTGAAGGAGGCCATTGCCTCAACGACCTCCTTGGTGAATGTTTTTCCAACACCAGATGTTCCAATCAAAGCCGTTGGCTTGATAGCCTAGTACAGTTTAAAAAAAAATGACAACCATAAGTTTACAGAAGCTTAAGTATTTGCAGATTATCATAGAAAAAAACAAAGGTGTGTGCACTGTGCAGTATAATAGTAGGCCATATTTCATCCGACCTTGACAGCATCTAAGAGATTGCTAACAGGTTCATGCTCATGAGCCCAAGGTTTCTTGAAGTGCTGAAGAGATTCTTTACGTGAGTTAACAATTAAACCCTGCAAACCATAGAAAAACATCATTGGAAATGGAAAGAACTAACTAGATACCTGCCTGGAAAAATAAAATCTATAAACAACCAAAGGTGATCATCATTTTTTAAGCACCAATAATTACCTTTGAGTCCACCAGCCAAATCATTTTACGCATTTCTTCCACAGGAACTTTAGCCTATGCATTACAAACATATCATGGTCAAAAATTGCCGGTTTTGCAGTGTGTCACAAATTTAGAAAGCAAACTCACCTGCTTTGACATTTCGAGAGCTATCAGCTCTGCTATACCAGTCCCAGCCTGCAAATATAAGAGTACCAAAGTGAAGAGAAATGTCTAGTCGAGCATAGTTGTCCCCCATTAGGTCTATATTAGCCACTTTTTATATGTATTTTTATTAGAATCCAAATCTTGCCCCCGCAAAATAATAAAAATGCCTATCAAGTTTAGCAAAGTTTATTCTTGTCCCCAAATAAGATTTCATGACTAGTCGTATAGAAAGAGTGAAAGAGTGGGTTAAAGATGTACTTCTCCAGCTCCCAGGAACAAGAATGTGTGATCAGCCAATTTACCACCGAGCAACTTGAGTGATGCAACAAGCCCAGCAAGCACAACAGATGCTGTCCCCTGTAGAACAAGGATTAAGAATTACAACAGAGTTCGTGAAACAATATGATCAGCTTTCAACTTAAAACCATGTACACCTGAATATCATCATTAAAGACCAAATGGGTAGTTCCATATTTGGCCAGCAGCTCGAAAGCATTGTGGTTAGCAAAATCCTCAAACTGCAATACAAAATAAGTTTCACCAACGTTAAAAGAGGATATTTGTGTGAAAGTGAGGGCAAATAGCAATAGGGATAACTGACCTGTATAAGAACTTTTTCACCATAGTTTTGTTTCACAGCAGTCATGAACTCATGTAACAAGTCATAATATTCCTGGAAACCACAACAGGAAACATATCAGCTATCTTTGTAATAAAAAAAACAGTCAATTTAGGATAAAAATTAGACAGAGAGACAAGATATAACCTTTCCAGTAGCCCGCTTTTGCTTGAGCCCAATGTAGAACTCATCATTTAGCAGCTTTTCATTGTTTGTTCCCACATCTATTGTTATCGGCAAACACTATACAAAACATAAATTATGAAATAAATAAAATTGTCTTAAAACCATAATGCACAAATGGTGGGATAATCATAAATAAAAAGACTCATCATTCTTTTATTGGAGCTAGCAGTAAAACATTTCAATCTATTACATCAATATTTCAAAATCACCTCATCCAACACAAATGCTCAAATCATTGAAAATGGACAAACTACTATTTAGTAGGCATATAACAAATACAAACTAATATTTAAATACACATACTTCCACAATAATGGAACTCAAATCCATAATGCTTACCGCCGAAGGTCTAACACCTCCTAGGGCAGTGTACAAAGCCAGTTTTCCGACCGGTATTCCCATTCCCTGTAAGATTACACCAAAAAACAAAAAAAATAATAATAATAAAAAAACAAGAAAATCATAGTCAATAACGAAAAGTAGCTCTTAGTACGATGACATGTTTAGTTAAACCATTTTTCTTGTCTTAATGTATACGCAAAGGATATCGAAGGGACTTGACCTGGCAGCCAAGATCCCCAAGTCCCAAGATCCTCTCACCATCAGTCACAACAATGGCTTGAATTGTCCTCTCAGGCCAGTTCCTCAAAACCTCAAGAATTTTTCCCCTGCAAATTACACAGCCATTTCAAACTCGTTCACACGATAAATTCTCTCAGTATAATAGCATTAAATGGCAGACCTACTTTTCTTTTAAACTTATATATAAACCCTGAGGACGCCTAAAGATGCTCCCATATTTTTGGCAAGCCTCGCCCACAGTTGGAGTGTAGACAACTGGGAGGAGCTCCTCCACATTATCAACGAGGAGCTTGTAAAACAACCTTTCGTTTCTCTCCTGTAAACCCACAAAGTTAGCAACATAAATGTTAGCAAACGAAAAAAACAGAGAAATTAAGAAACTAAATTATGAGCGCAAGGGGGCTAGTAGTGGCAATCGCCCTTATCCCCAAGTCAACATAGTGTTATATTTTGTATGTTCTTTTGCTAAAATTCAAAAGTTTCTCTTAAAAACTCAATCTCACTCCCTCCAAATAAAAAATTCTAAATAAAAGTTTGAAACATCATTCATCATCCAGATGAACCAAAATTGCGTTATTTTACTTAATGCATACCTCGAGTTCCATCATAGCCATGTATTTGTGCAGAGGAAGGTCATATTGACGAAGATTTTGCATGAATCTTTTCTCCTGACAAGTAAAATCATCCCAATAAGTTCTAAATAAAAACATAGGAAATTAGAAAATTTCATTAATTAACCAAATTAATTAATTACCTGAAGCTCCTGGGATATAATAGCAGGAGGTAAAAGCCCACGCAAGTAATGAGCATCCCTCTCTTTCTCAGTAAACGCAAGCCCTTTGTTGTGATGCGGGTCTCTCAGCAAACAATACCCGCTATTTCAATTTACAAAATCGAATCACACAAAGATTCAAACTTAAAGGTTCTATGAATCGTGAAGATACAAAAAACATTAAAAGAACATATGAACAACATAAACCCAGAATCAAATGTTCAAGAACATTAAGCAAAAATCATGTTTTTTTTTCTCCACAAAATGATGCTCCTGACTGTAATAAACTAATGGCAGCAGAAGAAGAAACTATATACCTGGCGACGGAGACTGTCCAGGGAGTGACGAGGTGGTCCTCCGTGGCGCGATCCTCGCCGTAAACATCCTCAACTCCTCCACCCACTGTCGATCGTGGGCTCAGGTCCAGCACCGACTCGCCTCCTCTGTGAACCTTCAAGAAGCTCTCCATTCTCTCTCTCGCTCTCTCTCTCTCTCTCTATCGGACACACGCACTCTCTTATAGAGCTAGGTGTCTAGGTGTCTGCTTCTGAGATGTCTGTGTAAACATCTGGCAAACTAGGTACTTTGTCTTGGAGTTGGGAGTTGATGATATCATACATCATGTGGGAGTGAAATTCAAAATTTTTCGAGGCAAATATATAGTTTGATGAGTAGTAGTGAGCACTGGACTACACATGGCGGGCTCACATTTAACACGCCTTGCGTACAATTGACTAGCGAGTTTCGCTTTCTGTATCCATCTAAGGACCAAGGGGAAAAGATAATGCCAAGAAACCCGGGGTGGGAGGGGGCAATTGTCTATTTTTCTCTTCCTCGGAAATATTCTTATTCTCACCAAATTCGATCATATCGAACTAATTACGTGGCTAGTATTTTATACTTGTCATATAATTAGTGTATAATTTAGAGAGAAGTGACTAATTACATGATAAATGTATTAACACTTACTACATAATTGATTAGGATGCGACCAAACCGATTCTGGACAAGAATTTTCCCTGATTCATCAAAGTTCTAAAAAGAAAAGCACAAATGTCGTAAATCTCTTATCTTTTAATTTGAAAGTAAGGCAAATCACTACGTCATCCTTCAGATATAATATAATTATTTATCAAAATAGAATATGATTGCCAAATTGTATTTTTGCATCTTTTTCAACCATATTTTGGTATGTACATATGATCTAAATAAATCCAAGATGTTGAAGTTATGTATGACATCAGTTTAAAATTCTAAGTTGTAGCGATATTGGAGTATGGACGGTGATGTTGGCCTTTCGAGTGGTGGTTATGATGATACAAAATTAAATTATTTTGTAAAAATTGGAGGAATAACACAATTAATTAAGGGATTTTATGAGGCTGAATGAGATGTATCTCCTAGTGATCGGGTTGAATGCTATGGTTGTAGAAAAAAAAATTAACATGTCTATTAATAGTTAGGGTAAATTATATACACACCCCTTAAGGTATGGTATAATTACAAATTAATTTCTCTTTTTTAAAAAATTACAAATACCCCCTGAGGTATGTATTAACTTAATAAAATTCATTATTTATCAATGCGAGACATAATTGCGACTTACATTTTTGTTGTTTTTTGTGGAGTTTTGTAATGGAATTCGCACGGTCTTGATAAATCTAAATTGTAGAAATTATATATGAAGTCGATTTCGAAACAAATTAGTGGCAATGTCAAATTACGGACGATGATAGTCAGCGGTGGTTGTGGTGGTATAATTGAAATTATTTCGCAAAAAGTTGGCGGAATAACAAAATTGATTGAGAGATTTTGTCAAGTTCGACAACATGAATCTCTTGGTAGTTAGGGTTGGATACTGATGCAGGTCGGTTTTTTGGTTCGACCACATGTCGAGGTCCGAAGAACTCCGGATGATAATGCTAGGTGGCCCTACCTGTCAAAGAGGGAGGAATGCACATGAGACTAGCCGATTTTGCCCCGGCATAGGCTCTCCGACGCTCAAGTCAAGTGTTTGGGGAAGATGATGAATAGTAAATGAAAGGTTCTCTTGCTTATCAAGAATGAATGTGAGACTCCTATGATTTTCTTATCCTTGGATGGAGAGCCGATTTGGTATATATGTGAGAGTGAGGCACCCGAATGTGACATGATTGGTAGGAGCCGATCAACTTCTTGACATGAGCCGTACCGGACATGTGATTTTTGTCCCCTTAGTGATTCCCATTGGCGGTTGCTCTCACATTTCATTAATGGGGGCCCTTATTAGCATTTAATATGTATCTTTAGCATTTATGATCAAGGATTGCATTTATGACTTGGTATTTAATGCGTTGGAGACCGATGGGATGGACCCATATGCCGCTAAGGCGTGTTAGCTAGTTGGCGATAGATAAGACCTGCCATTGGTTGCCAGCTGGATTCCTCCCTATTGGGCGTCAAGCTATGCAACGGTCAAGTATGGGATTGCGTCCTCGACACGGATGCATTCAAGGGCCCCTTACGCCAATAAACTCTTCGTGCCCTTGGATAAACCTGGAGTCATTCCCTGCAGGAGGGAAGTGCCCCGAGGCTTTTCTACAGGGCAGGACGTTTTCGAGGAACGTGGATTGTTTCGAGGGTCTCTCAGGTAGCGTATTTGTGCCTTGTGGCAACTTCAGGAGCGGCCAGCTTAAGAGCTCGTTCGAGGACAATCCGTTATATCGAGGGCTTCAACTTCCCACTTGGGTTGTCTGCGGGTGCCTGCTGACGTGGCGTGATGAGGTGGCACTTGGCTCATCGGATACTATAACTATAGAAAAATTATTTTTTGAACATCTCTATTAATATTTATAAAAAAGACCTAAATTCGAAGGAGTATTTGTAATTTTTAAAACAAAAGTAATTAATTTATAATTACACCATGCCTCAAGGGCTTGTAAATGTAATTCACCCTAATAGTTATAAGGATCTCTTAAATTCTTGATTTCAAATTCCTTTCCAAGGAATTGTTTTACTTTGCAAACCTCTTCTTCATGGTGTCCTGTGACAATGATATTGTCCACGTAGACAATAATGATATGCGCTTTTTTATTTGCAAAATGCATGTTTAACAAACAATGTTTTATTAGATTAACATTGAGCACACCCATATCCTTTAACTGCCTTGGTAAATTGTTCAAACCATACATGTGGAAACTATTTTGAGCCATACAATGACTTCTTAAGTGCCATACCTCATTTGCATTCGATTTTAACTCCAATCCATCGGGAATTGCCATATACACTTCTTCTAGATCGTAGTTGAGGAAGGCATTCTTTATATCACTACAGGAAAATACTCATTTTTCGGGGGGAAAATTCCAAGCGGATTATTTCCGCCAGTGTTCCGCCGGAATTTTTCCCCAAAAAAATTTAAAAATCCGAAGGAATTCCGGGGGAATTTTTCCCCCGAAAAATTCAAAAATAAAAAATAAAAAAAATCGGGGGAATTCCGCCTGAATTTTCCCCGGAAAATTCCAAAATACAAATTAAAAAAAATTTGGGGGAATTCCAATGGAATTTTCCCCAGGAAAATTCAAAAGAAAGTTAAAAAAAAAACCGGTAGAATTCCGGCCGGATTTTTTTTTTTAATTTCGGCCGACTTATATCTTTATTTTAAACTACAAAATATTAGCACAAGTTTGAACACAACCTAATGGTTTAGTACTTTAGTTATAACTCTTCATCTTCAAGTCCAAGGTTCAAACCCCCCTTGGATGCAAAAATTAATTTTATTTTTTTTAATATGAAAATCAAAGGGAATATTCCGGCGGCGGAACTCCGGCGGAATAATTCCGCCTGACTGTTTTTCTTTCTTCCCAAATTTCGTTAAATTAAATATTAATGTTTAGTTGCAAAATGTTTAAACAAAATTAAGCATACTCGAATGGTAGGACTCCAAGTCTTTTATCCTAAATGTCAAAGGTTCAAATCCATTTGAATGCAAAAACAATTTTAATTTTTTAAAATTCTTTTTGTGCAAAATTGTATGTGTAAGTATTTATAATATATTTATTAATTTTAATTTTAACTATTATTATTTATAATATGCCTTAATTATTTATAATATATTTATTGATTACACGGTACAATATAAATACATTGAAAATCTTTTAGTTTTTTTCAAAGGAAATAAAATTACCAATTTTATGTAGTATATAAAAGAAGATAATAATAATAATAATAATAATAATAATTTGGAAAAAAAATCAATAAATAAACTTGGAGTTAGTTTAGTGACAAAGTATTACATTTTAAATAAGAACATAAATAAGTTAACAAATAAGAATATGTAATAATTATAAATAATATTTTACTAATAATATTTAAAAAAATTAAAACAAGTTAACAAAATAAAAATATGTAACAAGTATAAAATAAAATAATATATTAATAAATTAAAATAAGAATAATCAAACCAACATGTAATAAGTATATAAAAAAAAAACATAACACAAGTTCTTGCAATAGCTTAGCGGTTGAAGGCTTGACAAACAAGCTTGAGGTCATGAGTTCAAATTCCCTCAATTACAAAAATTTGTATATTTTGGGGATACTATTCCAGCGATGACGCGGCAGCGGCGGTGGGGGCCCGCTTGACGATGGACGGCGACGGTGGGTACCCTGCCGGCGACGGCTACGGTGGCAATGGTCGGGCGGAAATTGGCCGGTGGCAACAGGAGCAACGGTGGCAGTGGCAGAGACAGGCGCGCGGCCTGTCTGTGGGAGTTGCCGGCGGTGGGGCTCCGGCAGTCCGACGGAAATTTCCGTCGGATTCCTGCCGATGGTCTAGTCCGGTGGAAATTTTCGCCGGATTTTTGCCAAAAAATGGCAATCCGGCGCCGTTTTTCCAGATGGACCCATTTTCCAGCCGGATTTCCTCCGATTTTTTGCCAGAATTTGGATTTTTCGGGGGAAATTCTGCTGGATTTTCGCCGGATTTTTCGGCCGAAAAATGCACGTTTTCCTGTAGTGCATCAAGTTGGTGAAGTCCCCAAGCAAATTTTGCTGCCAAAAAGAGTAGTACATGGATTATGTTGAGTTCCGCAACTGAAGCGAAAGTTTCCTTATAATCGATGTCTTATGATTGAGTACATCCTTTGGCGACCAATCGAGCTTTGCATCTTTCCACATCTCCATTTACTTTATACTTCACTATAAAAATCCATTTGCATCCAACTGGTTTCTTTCCTTCAGGGAGTTGAATACTTTGTCATGTGTTATTCTTTTCTAATACCTGAGCTTCCTCTTTAATCATTGCTCTCCATTTGGGACACTTGAGTGCCTCACATACATCCCGAGGGACTTGTATCTCTATCATACAAAAAGTAAAAGTATGAAAAGAATGTGACAACTTATCATATGAAATAAAGTTCCAATGAGATGTTGAGTGCATGATCTAACCTCTTTTCTCCAAACTATAGGTATATTCATAATTTCCTTTTTTAAGCTCAAGATCAATAGTCTCCTCTAATTTGGAATCATCATTGCTTGAATTTCTGCTTGGATCAAGGCCGAGTTCATGTTCATGACCATGCTGAGGTTGTGCATCTTCTTCTATACCCTTTTGGACATATTGTTGGTCATGCAAGTTAACAATGAACTCACAAACTAAGAACAAGGAAGAACTGTGTTGAAAGTAAGATCCTTTGACAGCATAATCGAGCAAGTACCAACAACTTTTGATAACGATCCATCAGCAATATGGATGGTTGCATTTTCCTGACAAGGGCTATAACTCACAAATAAAGTCGCATCTCCCCTCATGTGATCAAATGCTTTCGAGTCCACAATCTAGGTTTTCCCTTTTTGGTATCAACAAAAAGAGCGTTCAAACATTAATAACCTTTTTGAGCTAAACTTTCTAAACTAGTAACTTGATTAGAGGATGAGTCATTTAGTGATTGTGCTGACATGATTGGTGAAATGAGCTTTTGCAGCAACTCTATTTGTTCTTTGCTGAATGGTTTTGTTTCTGATGAGTTTCTTCCGATAGCCATACTAAATGCAGGGCTGTATTTGGGCATGAATATGAGGAGATAGTGAATAGGCACAACTCGCCGATGTATGCAGAGGTAGGATTAAACCTGCTCTGATACCAAGATGAAAAAGAATAAGCAAATGATGAAAGTATATAAGATTTTCCTCACTTGCTTATATTACAATAAAATGAAAGGCGGAATTTATAGTACAAAGAGAGACAATTTAGTACAAAATTTATCATAAAAGGAAAGAAATTAAAATTACAATCAATTAAGAAGATCCGAGTCAATCAAATGACTCGCTCAGTCAAATCAATGATTTAGCATTGTGAATCAACGATATTGTCGTTTTTGACTCTCAGAAGTTGATTACAAATCTTGCGTAGGCAATACCAGAACTCCCACAATGGATTTTTTTTTTTTTTTAGGGAGGTTTAGAGTTGAGACTGGATTTCAAACCATTGCTAACTTTGTCTATAATTTGTGAGAATAGAAGATAAATTTATATCTGTCTTTAACATTATGTTTGGTTCTACGATTTTAGGGGGAAAGGAAAAGCAAATAGAAAGAAAAAGTATTTTTCAATGTTTGGTTACTAGGGAAAAAGAAAGAAAATGGTAAGGAAAGGAAAATAGAAAGAAAAATATAACACAAATTGAGAAAAAAACATTTTCTTTCCAATTAGGTGAGGAAAATGAAAGAAAATCTATGTTACTCTCTCTAGCACGTCTCTCACTTCTCAAGCTTTTATCTCATTTTTGTTGCTCAAACTAATTGATTGGATATATTTCGTGCAAAAAGAAATTACTCAATTAATTGATTGTTTGGATTTTTTTTTGGGCGTGTTTTTATATTTTCCTTTAATTTACAATAATAACCAAATAAAATGGAAGACAATTCTCTAGAAAAAATATTTTCCTTATTGTTTTCTTAACAACCAAATAAAATAGAAAATTTTAAAATTCTTGTAATTTCTTTTTCTTTTCCTTAACATTTTTCTTTCCTCCTAAAATCTCAGAACCAAACAAAGCCTTAATTTACAATAATAACCAAACAAAATGGAAGCCAATTCTCTAGAAAAAATTATTTTTCTTTTTATTTTCTTCAACAACCAAACAAGATAGAGAATTTTAAAATTTTTGCAGCTTCTTTTCCTTTCTTTAACATTTTCCTTTCCTCCTAAAATCTTAGAACCAAACAAAGCCTAAATTGATCTCTAGGAGTCTATTAGTACCAGTCATGATCGGTTCACATGCGTTTGCGATTAACAATTTCAGGAAAAATGGGTCACGGAACCGAAAGTGACAATCCCATAATAAATAGGACTAAAATTAAACTAAGCGCAATTTATCGGACGAAAATTGCAATCTCCCCCATAAATGCAACAATGAAGAGATAATAAACAATGTCAAGGTAAAAATTCAAAAGAAATGGAGTATAATAAAAAAGTTATCCCACAATTCACTTATACATAAAAATTACATTAATTAAACAAATACAGAGTAGACTACTTTCAAGTATTAGACAAGGAGACAACTTGACTTTATTAAAATATTCAAAATTAAAAAATCAACGAAATTAGTGAAAAAAGCACTATAATCAATTATGATATTAGTAACCCATTACCTTAAAAGGTTGTTTTGAACTTACTATGAAAAGATCAGAAGAGTTACTATGAGATTAATTAGAAAAAGGAAAACTTTTTCGCTCTATAACTTTGCCACCTTTGGAATTTGATATTAATCCCTTTGCTATTAATCCGTCACATTCACAGACTGCCACATTTAGTAGCTAATGTTACATACTTTCATCTAATTTAATCCTACTGTCAATCTTCTATTAAAAGTTAAAAACTAACGAATTTGTCATGCGACCTTTGGTTAAGGTAGTTTAACACCCACCATCAAACTACACCACTTGATGGCATTTCAAATATCTTCAACGTTTTATCATTACATATCAATTTTTTTTAAGTAACTATATATAATCAATCATCAATGAAACACATTGCATTCAACACTCTTGCACAATTCTAGTTATATTAAAATAGAATGCATGTACATATCATGATCACCTTTCAATGCAACTTACGCATCCAAATATTAAACCATTATAAAACAAAAATAAATAAAGACATCAAAAGTTTCCAAATATTATGATAGTTTTGCCATGCTTGAGATTTGCGTTGCTAAGACATTATACAATATATATATACACACACACACACACACGCTGGCATGTGCGTACTTATGTTTCAGTTAACATTAACAATTATAACAACTCAGGTTAAATATTAAAATTGAATATTATGAGGTACACAGATGTAAACCTAGTAGAAAGGACGATTACTTTTCTTACCAAAAATCCATGCACATAAGTAGAAGAAATCATATCAAAGATGTTAGAGTAATGCCCGGCAAGTCAATAAAATCGACGATGTTTTCAAATATTCTTTGTAACAAAATAGTTTTTTCAATTAATAATAGAAATGGAAGTTTATACTTTTTGGTCATCATCATCATAATGTGTAAGTTATATTCAAGTAGAATCTATACACATATGACGTGATCTAAATCAATACAAGTCAAAGAGTCTAGCAAATACCAAAGGCATCAACATAACTCAGATTAAGACTTGTACTTGTGACATATGTCAAATGGAAATATGTCTTGTTTTATAAACATTGTATATAGAGACATTCATATGCATAAGTAAGTGCTTATTGGAGAATGAGTTCACCAAGAATCCCACCAAGAAATACCTAAATAGGAACACTAGTTGCACATCAAATTAGGATTGTTTCTCAACTAATGGTGTGCATTAATTAGTTCTTAGACTTGAGACTTCACAGTAATCTTGTACATATGCATTTATACTTTGATATAGGTACCGACCCCATGACGGGTCTTAAAACGCCTATGTTGGATATAGATCTCTCAGGTACGAAGGTTTATTAGAGTCAATAAAGAATCCATTTACTCATCTCGTAGAGTGAGTGAATCTCTTATGTGTTCTATTTTAACTAGTCTTCCGTGGCCACGGTACAAACAATGATTAGAAATGAGATTTCTGGATCAATTGTCGAAAAGGCTAATTGTAAATAAAAATCATAGAATTGAGGTTAAAATAATTTTTGATAAATCTCATATCCTAAACCTCAATCGAGGAAATTAGATAATGGAAGAAATACATTTGTATCGTAATCGTAAGTGGATAGGTTTAGGCATTATACTTCACTTATTAACTAGGCATTGTGGGCTTGTTGTTGGAGGTCGACCACTATAGATGGGTACTAGTGGATTAGAAAGAGTTCTAACTCAAAAGTGATTAATTAAATGAGTTTAATAAATTGATTGATGAGTTTGTCATCTAAAATATTACAGCGAATTGCAAGCCTATTTCTAATCAATTGGTGAATCTAAGGGGTCACACACAAATGAATGGATAAACTCCTAAATGTATATGGAACGGTTAATGGATTAAATTAAAGTATTAATTAAATTCAATTGAGATAGAATATATTTGATTGGTTAAGTTAATTAATTAATTGATGGATTTGATTGAATGAATGTGTTAATTTAATTAAATTAAATTAAAGAGTTAATATAATTGGACTTGATGGCTCAATCCATTAATTAATTGGGTATCATTTAATCAATGGAATATATTAAATTAGTTGATAGGTTCAGTTAAATTAAATAGTTAATTTAATTGAATAAAATTAAAGAGTAAGTTTTGTTCAAGCCCAAGCCCTTTAATTAATTTGGTGAATATAAACAATTTAATGAAATTGATGGGAAATCAATTAATCTAGAATTAATTGATTAAATCAATTAAATAGAAATTTAGTTGATTTATGATTAACATAAGAATAGAGATTCTTATCATTATCAAATTAGAAATCAAGTGGGGTTCTATTTTCAAAGAGTTTGAAATATATTAGAAGAATTCTTGATATATATATATATATATATATATATATATGTTCACACAAATTTCGAGTCTACAAATTACAAATTACAAGACAAGAAAAATATATGACAAATATTTCAAATTTAAAGAAAAATAATATAATTTAGTGGAAAATAGTCTCTAAAAGACTATTCCCCTAATTCTTTTCTCCGAAAATAGTCTCCAAATTTCGTGGTCTAATTACGAATCAAACGCCAAAAATTTTGATGAACACCTTGAAGAACCCCATGAACACCATGGATATGACTTAACTTTGACTTGGAGAAAAACACCAATTTGTCAGTTTAACACATTGATTTCAGATTGAAATCCTTATTTTGATGATTTCCGCAAAGAACGTATTGAACGTCGTTTTAATCAACGTGGATTTGATTTAGGAGAAATGTTAAAATGCAGGACTAATACCTTGATCGCAGATCGGACGGCTTGATTTGATGATTTTCATGAATAACATCGGGAAGTTTGCATTTGATCTTCACAAATCTTCTTGAGCTTGCCTTGATAGAATTTTGAAATTTTCTTGGCTTCTCTTGCTCTTGAAAACTTCTTGTTGGCTTTTTTGAGATCCTAATGGCCCCTATTTATAGGCATTTATGCAACGTTTTCGAATGGCTATCGACTTCTTCATTATTTATCTCTTTAGTATAAATTATTTTTTAAAGAGAAAAATATTAATTGTGTGTCGTGATTTGATTTGTCCACATGACCAAATGCGCAATTTGTCACCATTTGATTGGTTTTTTCAGACTTTTGGACTTTCGAACTCCACGACTTGATTTGATTGGCCAGAACACCTCATATTGACATGTGGTGGTGCCTCATTTGCTTGTGAAATAAATATTAAAATATCAATTAAAATCAACTATTTAATATTGCAATTAAATTTAGAAAATTCCAAAATATAAATAGAAAATTTAATCAATATTTAATATTTTAATTTATACTTGTCAATTTTTAAGTGGACGAAATTTAATTACCAACAATAATGTATATGGATATATATCATAAATACCTATACGTATATATGATATATATATATATAGAAGATATCATATATATGTGTCAATAGAGATATGCGTGTATATATGGAGATATATGTGTGTTGAAATAAGGGGTGGTGATGATGAATAAGAGAAAAGATTGGATTTCTCAAATTTCATGGTCATACACATTGCACAAACAATGATTGTATTACAATAATTTAATTTTAGGTGCATGTGTTTACCCATTCATCGAATGCTCTTTTTATTCGGTATCTTTTGAAGACGCCTTCCTTACATGATTTATGAATGTGTTCTTAATTTTTGATCAATTGATGATCATAGGATTAAGATACACTTAAATGTATATTTACTCCTAAAAGAGTATAAAAATTAATCTAAAAGTTAGAATAAATATAGTTTCATACATACCCATATAGTTTTCGATTTGATTTCAACATAAAATCGAGAATTCGAGGAGATCCGTTTGTATAGACTATCTTTAGAGGGAAAATGTCTGGGTTCCTATTCACGTGGATATGTTTGGGTTGATGAGAATCAAGTTCTTGTATGCGGTTTGGATAATCGAGATGAATTCGGAAACTCAAGAATAACTCGTATTTGAATAAGACAATTCCCTTCATTAAACGGAAAGGCTCAAAAGTATAATTTCATTTGAACTTTAGTAAATGTATTTGTAGTTAACATAAGATCCATTCCCAAATAGCAATGGAAAACACCTTTACATGATAGTTATGTGATAAATTTTTGTATTTTCATTGTATTAACATCCCAAGCCTATGCAAATCTAACAAGAGATAAGAGGAAATTGCATGAGAACAAATGGAGTGACAGGCAAACATGCAAGTGC